>LNAC01001888.1:27921-53362 GCA_002007465.1 Ailurus styani
GGGAGCCGCGGGGACCGGGGGCGCCGGGGGGCCCGGGGCGACCGGCGGAACCGGCGGATCCGACGCAACGGGCGGATCCGCGGGGACCGGCGGCACCGACGACCTCAAGACCATGTGGGTGGGGCTCTTCACCGGCTTCGGCTTCGGGACGTCGCATTTTTTCTTCGTGAAGTTCAGTCTGAGGAAGGCGCTCCTGGACTGATACTTGCGACGCAGGAAGGCCGAGTACTTGGAAAGATACTTCCGAATGATATCGTTCAGTTTGGTCTGAATCCAAATTGGCCGTTTTTCTGAAGCGATCCGGGGTTGTGGGTGGAGACTAATCGGTTTGTGAACCTTCTGGGGGACACCCGGCTTATCACCGTGCGTGGTCAGCCTCCTCCGAATTTTCCTTTTACCTTCCAAGAACGTGCGGGGAACTGCTTCCGAAGAGGTCCCGGCAGCAGCGCTGTCCACCAGCGTTACCTGGAAATCACTTCCCTTCGGAGCTGCGCCCGCGCTGGCGCCCGAAGTCCCTGAAGTCCCCGGCCGAGGCACTCGCTCGGGAGAAACAGGGGCCCCCGGATAGGCCAGTAGTTCGTCTCTTATGGTCAAAACGGCTGTTGGGTCACAGTCTTCAGCATCTTCGTCGCCCGAGCTGGAGCTCAGGTCGCTAAGACTAGCTTGAAGCCAGTTAACTTTGTCAGGGTCTGACACATCGATGCTCAGAGGAGGGTTAATGACAATTTTCTTATTCAGTGGGTCATAGTAATTAAAGGAGCTCCGTTTATATTTGTACTCTATGTTAACATCCCGACTTCTGGGGGTGCGGTACTTTTTAGAGAAGTTGGCGGTCTCACTGTCCTGAAATTTCATGTTTGAGGAAATAACGTAGACTAAGGCATTGGGTTGCAAAGGCTTCAAAACTTTAGTACATGTTTCAGGAAATTCGTGTGTTCCGATTTTCACTTTCTTTTTTGTTTTTTTGTCCTGTAGAAGCGAACGCTTCCCTGTTGGTGAGTCGTCCTCCTGTCCGCTGTCTTGTGTGTCTGACTGATTTGAGAAATTGGTTTGAGTTCCATGGCTGACTTTTACAGCCTGACATCGAGAAGCCAGTCGCCATGATTGTTCATAATAAGGCCTCTTTACTGTAGAATGATGGCTAGATTTATCTAAGGCCACTGAAAAGTCATCAGTATCTGAAATGCCACCTGCATTATCATCACAATCTGAAAGAACTTGAAATGCTGTAGTGTCCTGACTCGTGTCAGTCCAGGTAATCTTTTTTCCTTCATTCAAATTTTTTTTTTTTACTTTCCTGGTCTCACCGTCATCATCGAAGTAACAGTGGAAACGGCCTTCCTTAAATTCCTTCACAAGAGCATTAATTTTCATGTCATCTTCTCTCATTATTTGAGACCACGTTTTCCCTACAAATGAAGGAGGGACGTGAGGCAAAGCTTCAAGAACAGGTTCATCGGGATTGTCTTCTATGACCTCCTTTGCCTTGTCCAGGTTCCCGACAGGATCAACTATGAAAATAGAGCTTGAATGGGAATCAAGGTTTGTTTCTTCTAGGTCCAGAGGCATCTTCTTATATAGTCCCATTTTATTAACGGCTTCGTGAGGCTGGTCAGCATCAGACTGAAGAGAGCACTGAAAACTCATTCCGGAACCACATGGTTCACAGCTCATATTTTCTGGATCTGCATGTTTTAACTTCAAAAGTTTTACCTTACTAGCTCTCTGATGGACTGCTGACCCAGAAGAGGCGTTACAACGCACTGCAGAAACAGTAGCTTCGCGGTGCTTATCTTTTCGGCCAATAGTTTCTAGGCCTTTTCTTTGACAAATGTTGATTCCTTTGTCTTCTTCCTGGAGCTGGACAGCCATTGGCTGAACATCGTCTTCCCATTTAAAATCTGCTTTAGGACTATCCGATTCACAACTCTTCTCTTCTGAGTCAATAAATTTCACCATTTCTTTATCAGACCCCTGTGATGAGTAAGTCACAGACCGATCTGGGGGATCAATTTGAAAATTTATTTCAGAACCATAAGACTCACAGCTTGACTCCTGCAGAATAATATAGTCTTTCTTCTGGTTTACTACTTTGAAAGTCTCTTTGGATTGGTTTGCCAGTGATTGAGGAGAGGCTTCACAAACATATCCTATTTCAGAACCACAAGAGTCACAGCATTCACCTTCTAGATCGTAACCTTCTGTGTTTATGCAATTGATTTCTTTGACAGTCATGTGAGGTGAGTCAATCACTGGCTGAAAAGTCATATCAGACTCTGCAATCACTTCACAATCACTGTCACTGGTCACTAGGTCTACAAATAGCATCTTTCGAAGATTTGCTTCTTTAACTGACACTTGAAGTTCATTAACCACTATTTCAAGAGGGACATCAGAATCACACATTAATTCAGAATCACTAGGTTCACTGGTCTTTACTTCCATGCCAAGATGCCCTTCCTTTGGAAGTTCTATTTCTTTGCATACCACTTCGTTTTGGTCAACTTCCAACTGAAAATGAATACCAGAATCACATTTTATTTCAGAAACAGTAGGTCCACAGCTATTATTTTCTAGGTCATGAAGACCACTCTTTTGCAAGTTTATTTCTTTGATAGCCAGAGGAGATTGATCAGTCACAAAGTGAACAGGAACATCAGAATCATAACTTACTTCGAAGTCACCTAGTTTATAGCTCTTATCTTCCAGGTAAATATGGTCTTCCTTCCAAAGACTGACTTCTTTAACAGATTTTTGAAGCTGATCAGCCACTGACTGAAGATGATCATCAGAAATAAAAGCTATTTCAGGACAAGCGATAGTGTTCTTATCTTCCAAACTGGCATGTTCCCCTTCCAAAAGGTGTGGCTGCTCAACCACTGATTGAAGTGGGACATTTGAAACATAAATTATTTCAGAATCATTGGGTTCATAGCCCTTATCATCCAGACAAACATGTCCTTCCCTCAGAAGATTTATTTCTGCAATAGCATCTTGAATTTCATTAGCCACAGACTGAAGAGGTTCATTAGAATCAAAATTTATTTTAGGATCACTAGGTTCCACAATCTTCCCTTGCAAGTCAACATGCTCCTTCCAAAGGTTCATCCCCTTAATGACTTCTTCAGTTTGGGCAGCCACTGACTGAAAAAGGACATTAGAATCATACATCGTTTCAAAACCCTTGGGTTCATCTCTCTTATCTTTCACATCAACTTCATCCCTCTTATCTTCCACATCAACTTCATCCTTCCAAAGGCTTATTTCTTTAACAGTTTCTCTAACCTGCTCCGCCACTGACTGAAGAGGATCCTCGGAATCAAAACTCATTTCAGAACCACCAGATTGACTGTGCTTATCTTCTGCTAGCTCAATATGGTCCTGATCCAAAATAGTTATTTGAGGTTGATCAATTATTGACTCAACCAAGAAATCAGAATCCAAACTCATTTCGGAACCACTACATTGGCTGTTCTTATCTTCCACGTTCACATGACCTTCATTCTCAAGGTTTACTCGTTTAATAGCCCCTTCAGGTTTATCACCCACAGACTGAAGAGAAACACCAGAACGTATTAATTTAGAACCTTTAGTCTGAACCATTTTATTTTTCATTACAACTTTCCCTTCCTTCCTCAGGCTTGTTTTCTTAACCACTTCCTGAAATTGTCCAGTCAATAGCTGATGAGGGTCACCAGAATCGTATCTTATTTTACAATGACTAGATTCACGCTTTTTACCTTCCAGATGAACATTTTGTTCCTTCAGGCGGGTTAGCTGAGGTTGGCCAATGACTGAATGAAGAGGGGCACCAATATCCAAATTTACTGCAAAACCTCTAGCTCCAGTACTTTTACCTTCTGGGGCAACACGGTCCTCCTTCAAAACAGCAATGTGAGGTGTTTCAGTCATTAAGTGAGGAAGGACATCCGAACCAAACATTATTCCAGAATTGCTATATTTATCACTCTTTTTTTCTAGAACATGTTCTTCTTTCTGAACATTGATTTCTTTGACAGCTATCTGAGGTTCAGTCACTAAATAATGAGGGATGTCAGAATCTGTTTCAGAACCACTAAATTTAGCACTTTTACTTTTGAATTTAGCATGTCTTTCTTTTTGAAGCCACATTTCTTTAACAGCTGTTTCACGCTTGTGAGTCACTGACTGATGAAGATGGACACCAGAATCCAAACTTGTTTCATAAACACTTAATGCATTATCCTTATCTTGTAAATGTATGTGCTCTTTCTGATGGCTTATTTCTTTAACAGCTATGTTAGGATGATCAGTCATTAAATGATAAGAAAGGTCAGATTTCAAACTGATTTCAGAAACACTAGGCCCATTACCTTTATTTCCCAAGTGTATGCGCTCTTCCTGAAGGTTCATTTCTTTAAGGGGATCTTTAGAATGTCCAGTCATTGAATGAAAAATACCATAATCCAAACTTAATTCGGAACCACTAGGTTCATTGTCCTTATTTTCTAAGTATATCTGCTCTTCTTTTTGAAGATTTAGCTTTTCCATAGCTACTTCAGGAGGTTCAGTCACTGAATGAGGAGGGACATAAAAATCCAAACTTATTTCAGAACCACTGGGTTCATCATTCTTCCTCCCTAAGTGTATATATTCTTCTTTCTGAATGATTATGTCTTTAACAGCCAGTTCAGGTTGATTAGTCTCCAAATGAACAGGCATATCAGAATCAAAAGTTATTTCAGCAACACAAGATTTATTAGTCTTATTTTCCAGATGACTAGGTTCCTCCACATAAATAGCTACTTGAGACTGGTCAACTCCTGAGCGAAGAAGAATATCAGAATCAAAAGTTATTGCAGAACTATTTGACCCAGAGTGCTCACCTTCCAAGTTCATGTGCCTCTTTCTTATTTCTTCCATGTCCATCTCGGACTGCTCAGTACCTGACATAGCAGGGGGATCAGATTCAAAAGTCAACTCAGAACTGGAGCACCCATAGCTCTTAACTTCCATGTCAACATTTAACTCTTTCAGATTTATTTCACGTTGATCACTAGGTGACCGATAAAGAGAAGCACGAGAATCAGAACTTTGATCAGAATTGCTAGATTTAACACTCTTATCCTCCAGGTCAACAGCTACTTCTCGAGGACTCACTTTTTTAACTATTACTCCAGACTGGCCAGCCACTAATCGAGCATCAGTGTGAACACTCATTTCAGAACCATGAGAATCATAGCTCATATCCACAGGTTCATTCTTCTCTTCCAGGTGTATTTCTTCAACAGCCCTTTGAGATTCATCAATCACTGTCTCAAGGGAGACAGCATAATCAAGATGAGCTTTAACACTGCTGGATTTAAGGTTCTTATCTTTCAGGTAGACCTGTCTATCTTTTATGTTTCTTTCTTTGACAACCAAGTGGGGATGCTCAACTACAGACTGAGGAGAAGCATCATTATCAATACTTGTTTCTGAACAACTTGAACCATAGTTCTTATCAACCAAGCCAATGTGAACTTTCTGAAGTTTTGCTTCTGTGATAGCCACTGGGAGTCGGTCACCCACTGATTGAAGAGGAAATGGAGAATCAGCACTTACTTCGGAGCCACTAGATCCATAGTTCTTATCAACCAAGTCAATGTGTTCCTCCTTAGGAAGGTTTCCTTCTTTTGCAGGTTGTTGGGGGTAGTCATCAGTTGACTGAAGTAAGGCATCGCATTCGAAATTAATCTCAGAATCACTAGATTCATAGCTTTCATCAACCAGGCTAATAGGCTTTGCCTTCTGAACACTTACACCTTTAACAATTACTTGAGTTCGGTTGGTAACCAATGGAAGAGAGCCATCACGGTCAGAATTCACTACAGGAATGAAAGATTTATTACTCTTACACTGCAAATCAGTGTACGCTTCCTTTGAAAGGTTTACTTCTTTGGCAGTCACCTGAGATTCATCAGTCAGTGAATGAAAAGGCGAACTGCAGTCAAAACTCATTTCAGAAGCTCTCGAGTCATAGTTTTTATCTTCTTGGTCAATTTGCTCCTCCTTCCAAAGGTCTTGTGCAGCCTCTTCAGGTTGATCAGATGCTGACTGAAGAGAGCCACGAGCAAATTTCACTTCAGAAATCACTGAGCTCTTCTGTTCCAAAAAGGGTGACTTATTAAAAACCAAATGCTTTTCCTCTTGGGTATGATCCATACCAGAAAAGAATTTCTCACGGTGCTTTGCAGTAGCATCCTCAAAGATTCCTTTATTAGAAGGCATGCCACTTTTATTCAGGTTGATTGCTTGGTTGACAGCTAATTTGGAAAGAGATTCCGATTTTAAGGAGCCTTCAGTACCCATAAATTCACGGACTTCAGCGCCAGTTGACAAAGTTTTACGCTGAGATTTTACAGCTTCCTGTATAATCAATTTATCTGAATTTGTACCTAAAGATTTCCTATTTGGTTCTTTAGGTTTCTGATATGAAACTGAAGATGTTTCTAGATTGGATGACAGCACAGGATTTCTAGAGCCCCTGTCTGGCTGTTCAAGGTATCTGTCAACTTTGTTTGGGTCACATTTTCTGACTGAATCCGAACTGGCTGCTGCTGGTAACTTAGTTGTCTTAGTTGTAACTGGTCTGTCAAAGGAACTTCCAGTTAAACAACTGGCAGGAGCACTAGAAATCACTGATGGACATATTAAGCTTGGTCTAGTATGTGTAGCTTGACCAACACCAACTGGGTTAAATTCTTTCATGCCACTCCCAATTTTCTGAACAAACCCCAACGGCTGCTGCTGTCCCTTCTCCAGTTTTTGAATAACGGATGGTCTAACTGAAACATCCTGTATATATTCCTGAGACTTGCTGGGTCTAGAATCTAACTCTTTACTAGGTTCAAAACCCTTAGTGGAGCTCTCTCCTTTGACACCAGCAGCATCCTCAGTCGCTTCTTCAGAAACAGAATCATCAACAGGAACTACTTCAGGAGGTGACGCAGTATTCGTAAGAAGTCTCTCATTTTGGGTTGATCTAAAAAGCAAGGGGGAAAGCCATAAAAATATTCTAATATCTACTTAAAATGTTACAACAAAGGTACAATAAATGTTTTCTTTCTATCCTGGGCCAGATTGTTAGAGGACAAAAAATCAAGGCAGTCACATGAGGCTACATACTGTATGTATTTTCAGGGAGGGAAATCAGTAGAGAAGGTGGAGGCAGCTCCACCAATTGCTACTTAATAAACACGAATGGCTCCTAAACATAAAAAACTGTTAAAAAAAAAAGCCATATATCATTTGTCAGTTATCCTAGCAGTAAACAGCAAAAAGTGTTACATGTGTTACTTAACTTTCTAGGCTTCAATTCTCTCCCCAAAAAAGAAAATAATAGTATTTTTCCCTCCTGAGATTGTTTTGAGGAGTAAATTAGCTGTTATATGTAAGAAGCATTTTTTTAAAAGCCTGGAAAATATAATCATTCACAAATGTTAGCTATTATTTAACACACTGTTGGGTTTTTTTTTAAGTTTTTATTTAAATTCCAGTTAGTTAACATACAGTGTAACATTAGTTTCAGGTATACAATTTAGTGATTCAACACTTCCATCCGATGCCCGGTGCTCATCACAAGTGTAACTCTTTAATCTCCATCACCTATTTCACCCATCCCCCCACCCACCTCCCTTCTGGTAACCATCTGTTTGTTCTCTATAGTTAAGAATCTGTTGCTTGGTTAGCCTCTCACTCTCTTTTTCCTCTTGCTCATTTGTTTTGTTTCTTAAATTCCACATATGAGTGAATTCATATTTGTATTTGTCCTTCTGACTTATTTCACTTAGCATAATACTCTAACTCCATCCATGTCATTACAAATGGTGAGATTTCATTCTTTTTTATGGCTGAGTAATATTCTTCTGTGTGTGTGTGTGTGTGTGTGTGTGTGTGTGTGTGTGTGTATACCACATTTTCTTTATCCATTTATCAGACAAAGGACATTTTTAGGCTGTTTCCATAATTTGGCTATTGTAGATAATGCTGCCATACACAAAAATAAATTCGAGATGGATTAAAGACCTAAATGTGAAACATGAAACTACTAAAATCCTAGAGGAGAACACAGGCAGTAACCTCTTTGACATTGGCTGCAGCAACTTCTTCCTAGATATGTCTCTGGAAAAATAAACTATTGGGAATTCATCAAAATGAAAAGCTTCTTCACAGTGAAGAAAACAATCAATAAAACTAAAAGGCAACCTACAAGATGAGAGAAGATATTTGCAAATGACATATCTGATAAAGGGTTAATATCCAAAATATATAAAGAACTTCTAAAACTCAACATCCAAAGAACAAATAATCCAATTAAAAAATGGGCGGAAGACAGGAATAGACATTTTTCCAAAGAACACATACGGATGGCCAACAGACACATGAAAAGATGCTTATTAGCATCACTCATCATCAGAGAAGTACAAATCAAAACTACAATGAGATATCACCTCACACCTGTTAGAATGCCTAAAATCAGGGGCATCTGGGTGGCTCAGTCAGTTAAGTGCAGACTCTTGATTTTGGTTCAGGTCATGATTTCAGGATCATGAGAGCAAGCCCTGCATCAGGGTCTGTGCTGGGCATGGAGCCTGCTTAAGATTCCCTCTCCCCTCTTCTTTTTCCCCTCCCCACCGCCACTGAAAAAAAAAATTTTTTTTTAATGCCAAGAGGAGTCTAAGGAGACAAGTTCATGGAACATGGTTATCCCAGATGGGACCTTGAAACAGAAAAAGTCATTAAGTAGCTGAATTAACTACAGAACTAAGTTAATGTATTAATATTTGTTCATTAATTGTAACAAATGTGCCATAGTAATGTAAGTTGTTAGTAACAGGGAAACTAGGTGGAGAAGGTATATAGGAGCTCTCTGTACTACTTTCTCAAGTTTTTTGTAAAAGTAAAAAGTTAACCCAGACATCAGAATAATATAGGGCAAAAAGAAATCCAGCATGTTTCATACTTCTGAATTCTAATCAATAAAACTGCCGTACAATTACCACTTTACCCTAGTTTTCAGAACCCTAGAAGACCATCTCCATTTCTTTGTCTTAAAGACTATCACAACATTCTCAAAATTAATCTTGTAACATTTGGCAAAGAAAAGGAAGTAAGGCAGAATCATAAAATCAATTAGGCAAAATCCCAAGTTAGGAATCACCATCTAGATGCTTTGATTTGAATCTGTATTTGCATGTGGTTAAAATTAACAACTAAATCACAATCTATATTCCTACTCATTTTAAACTAATTTCACAACAAAAAGCCCTCTAAAAATCTAACCATTAAAGATTAAAAACCCTCTTTTTTATAATTCTTATGCTAAATTTTTGAAATCTATAAAATTTAAAAACTACACATAAAACCTATGAGATGTGATCAAAATGGAAACCTTGCACATCTAAATCTTCCACTAAAAAAAGTAGTAGACACAAATTAACTAAACGAGCACTTAATTCAGGAAGAAAGATAATCAAATTCCCCCCACCCAGGAAATTCGGGGAAATTAATTTGGAAAAAGAAAAACCAATAAATAGAAAGCAAAAATAAAGAGCTGATTTTCAAAAACACTAAAATAATAGAAAAACCTACAATGTCTAGATAAGGGGGCGGAGAGAAAAAACTTTTAGAAATAAACTGTAATTTAAAATGCTTGTAAACATAAAAATGTGTTAGCATGGGATTAAAAAAACTCAAGGTAAGAAAATGGAATTCAAAGTCAGATATACTGATGGGAATGTAGATATAGATACACAAGTAGAGGAATTTATGTTACAGGTGACATTTTTCTGTTTTTTAAAGTAATCTCCATGCCCAACATGGGGCTCAAACACACAACCAGGAGATCAAGAGTTGCATGCTCTACCCACTGAGCCAGTCAGGCGTCCTTACAGGTGACATTTTATATCAGTGGAGATAATTAATATACTTTTACAAAAAAATAGGAAGTCCTACCTCATACCACATATGATAAATTCCAGGAAGATTAAAAATATTTAAAAGCGGAAATAAAGACATGAAGAAAAAGACATGAAGGAAGCCATAAAGGAAAATTCCCCTTACATCTGATTATGTAAAAATATTTAATATCTACATGGTAAAGGACAATACACACAGATGAAAGACATATGACAGATGCTGGGAAAATAATTATAACATATTTAAAATACAAAGGACTATTATCTATAAATATTGCATACAAATTAAAAATACAGAAACAATTCAATAGAAAAACATGCAACATCTACAAACAATCCATAAAATAAACCTATGGCTAATAAACATACATAAAGAGATGTTCTATTTTATTTGTAAGTAAAGGCTAGTGAAGGGATATGCTTTTTTGGCCTATTATGGGAGGAAAAAAAGATGTTGCTAATCCCAGTGTTAGCAAAAATGACGGAAAATGAGCACTCTCAGAGACTACTGGTGTATGCGTATGTTATATAAATTGTATATAAGTTGGCATAGCCTTCTAGGAAGTGTCTCAAGAATTTTAAAGTTCCACACACAACCTGAGCAACAAAATAAGTAACAGTAAAGGATTAACACCCACAAAGGAAACAACCATGAGTTTAAAATGATATAAATAGATAAATAAGTGAGGTAACAAGAAAGCTCTTCTTTATGAAAGCTAATATACGTAAATAATTGTTTCAGGGAAGAATCATCAATTAACACTTTACAATAAATGGGTGGAAATAAGATGAGAAACAGGGTATTTATTTACATAGTCTCAAAGTACTTCTCCACAAGCCTTATTAATTATAATGGGGAAAAAGTAGCATTACAGTAGAGAAGCCACCTGAATTAAATGATCCAAGTTAACATTGCCAGCCATGAGACATGGCAACATCATGGGTCTCTAATACACTGAGAAGGGCACACATCAGTTATAATTTATTCTTGTTCCAAATGCAAAACCTAAGTTTAATCATAAAATATCAGGAATACCCCAATTTGGGGAGATCCTACAAAATTACTCAAGTCCAAGGCTTGAAAGCAAAGACTGAGGAACTGTTCCTGATTAAGTATGTCTGAGATGGGGCAGCTAAATGCCATGTGTGATCCTGGACTGAAGCCTGGTCCCAGAAAAAGGACATTAGTAAGACAACTGACAAAATCTGAATAAGGTCTATAAATAGCATGTAATTTCATGGATTTGATCATTGTACTGTCATTATTTTAGATTTAACATTTGAAGAAGTCAAATGTTTTTTAGTAGTTTTATGACTCTTCTGTAAGCCTGAAACTATTCCAAAATGAAAGGCTAAAAAATAGAAAATATTTTTTAAGGCCCAGAAACTTTAGGCTAGAAGTTCAAGTTCTAGAACTGTACATCACAGAAACAGCTGCATGTACAAATATGTCTGTTGAAGCATTGCTTATACAAGCTATAAACTGGAAATTTATTCTGACCCCAAGAGAGTCTATCTTTCTAACAGCTATGGAAGAACATTTATTTTTTAAACTTTTTCCCCTGTTTGCTAAATTCTGGGTTGTGACTTGCAAAGCAAAGCATTCAAGAAGTTTATCCTTTTTCTACTGCTGGTGCTTATCTCAGCTATTCTGCAGAGATATGCTAATAATCTGTTTTGCTTTATCTCCTACAGCTGTAGCTGCAAACCTGCACATAGTACTTAATCTAATCTTCAATGTTTTCTTTGACATAGGACATTTAACCCTTAAATGTTAACAAAATATTTATTTTTATTAAAACAACAAAAACATTGATACCAAAAAAAGCTATCAAGACACTGACAGATCATTAAAAAGCCAATTCCATTTGATAGTTGTTCTATTCAGTTAGCAAATAATTCAGTTAAGGTGGAACTGACTGACTTTTTACTTACTCTGCCACAGTCACTAGCTGGTCTGTTGCTGATCTTTTAAAAGCTATTGTTGCCCCCACCGTTTTCCCCTGCTTAATCCTATGACATACCTAATAGAACACCTTAATGATGTATAACCATTTATTGACCTAAGGCTTTTTTTTAGAAAAAAGCATGGTGTGGTCCACATCTTTCACAGTGAAAGTTCTTATTTAAGCTAGAAAAGATTTTAAAATAGGAGTAAAGAGAAGTTACTAGGTAAAATTTCACTTTATATTCCTTAATGAAAAGATTTATTTTAAGTAGTACTAGAAAGTTCACACGAACATTGACTGTAACATATAGGAACTCTGTACTAAGAGAATTCCACTCAGCTACTTTCTTTACCTGTTTTCTTGAGAATGATATGGGTGGTGCCGGAGCACGTCCTGCAAGAAACGTTCCATCAAGCTCGTGGCGCCCATCCTCTGTCGGTTCTGTGTGGTCAAGTATCTGTGCTGAGCACTGGACATATGCTATCAAAAAGAAAAAACACACTAAATAGGTTTAAACAGGTAATACTCATTAGTAGTGAGAGTTTCACAAACGGATTCATTTAGATACTCCTGATGGAAGTATAAATTGATACAGCCATTTTGCAGAGCAATTCTAAAATGTCTATCAAAAAACTGTATAAGTATCTTTCCCTTGGATATAGTAATTAAATTTCTCTAGTCTCTCCTTAGGAAATCATCGTAAATGTGGATGATTTATGCAAAAAATGATGCTTATCACAGCACGACAAAAAACTGGAAATCTTCAAAGTCTCTAAGAGTAAAATCTATAACATGACCTAAGATGTAATACTATGCAACTATCTAAAATAAAATGAAAAATTTTATATAACATGGAGAAATGTTAGTAAGAAAAAAACCGGGGATGCAAAAATCACATGAATGCTTTTACCTAAAACTGTGGTTTTAAAATGTACAAACAAAAATAAAAAATAAAATAAAATAAAAATGTACAGACAAATCAACAGAAGAAAATACACCAAGATCTTCAAAGCATTTACATCTGTGAGGTACATTTATAGGTAATTTTAATTTTTTTCTTATAAATTCTTATATTTGTATGAACAAATATTTATATAAAAATCTGTTAAGAGAGAAAAGAGGGTTGATCACTGTGTTTGTAAAAGTTGAAGATTAATTCACAAAAGTCATTTTTCTTCAGAGAATACAAATGGCCACTTAAGCAGAATACTGGAATAAATACACAGAATTTTTCTGTTTTGTAATTCTCTCCACAGAAAGAATTTGTGTTTACAAGTATTATTCAGTGAACTATCAAGAGGGATGGGAAAGAAGCCTAACATCCACTGAGCATGTGTAACATATCAAACACAGTGCTATTCCATCGACGCAGTAATCTCATCGCATTTGCAGAGTATGAATCTTGTCCCACTTTGATATAAAGAAAGTAAAATAAAAAGGATTAGATTAAACTGCCTCAAGCTGAGTATCTAGCCAGGAACAAAGCCAGGATTTCAATCTGCGTCTAACTCCAAAGCTTATCCTCTTTCCCTATACCACGCACTGCTAATGCTGTATTTCCAATGTGAGTTATTGACAACAATTTAATAACATGTTTTCATTTAACAATACCCAGGGAAAGTCATACTTTAAATATCATAGTAAAGATGCCAAAAGAACTAAAACCAGGTTGCCAGCTCCTGACCACTGTTACAACTCCTGGAATTCTCTCCTTCCACATTGACCTCAGGGTCTACTTTGAGGCTGCCTTAGCCCCAGTAACAGTCTAAATTATGACAGTCTCAAGATCCTCTGGCCTCAAAGTTCCCCACCATCTAGTACCCAAGCCCTCCTGGTTTATGAAGGGAACAAAGGTACAAGGAAACAAATGAAGGTTCAACTAAAATCCAACCTCATCCTCTCTCTGCCTCAGTAAAAATTTTAAAAAGGCAACATGAATGCAGAACTTGCACTGACACAAACCACAGAAAACACCACACTATATATCCCAGAAAGTGTCAGTTTCTTTAAATTTTCTGAATTGACATTATATAAAGATAAGTGCACAAATCATATGTATAGTGCAAAAAATTATCACAACATAAACCATCCATAACCATCTATCCATGAAAACCTAATGAGCACTCGGAACCCTTCTGATGTCCCATACCAATCCAATATTCCTTTCTTCTTCTTAGAAATTTATTATCTAATTTTCAACACATAGATTAGGTTTGAAAGTTTCTGAATTTATGTAATTGTAGTCATACAATCTATATACTCTTTTACATTCACCCTCTTTCACTCCCCATCTGTAATATTTATCCATATTAGCTGTAGTCCATTCACTTTAATTTCTGTATAGTATCCCATCATATGAATATACCATATATTATCTATTCATTCCATTCTTGATGGACATTTGTGTCATTCGAAGCTCATGGCTGTTATTAATTATGCTGCAAAAAACTTTCTTGTTTGTGACTTTTGGTGCCCAAGTGTGTGCATTTTTTGCTGAGTGTATTACTAAGGGTGGTACTTCTGGGTCATAAGGTTTGCACATGTTCAGCTTTAGTACCCTCTGTTGACTCGTCTTCCAAAGTGGCTGTACTGATTTGTACCCTCCCCAGCAATGGATCATTGTTTCCATTCCTCTTTGTCCTCATCAACACTTGCCATTATCAGTCTCTTTAATTTTAGCTACTGAAAAGCGGGGGAGGGTCATGTTGTATCACTGTTGCTTTAATTTGCAATTTTTGTGATAGTTTCTCATTTTCCTGGCCACCTGGATATCTTCTTTTATGGTGTGTCCAAGTCTCTTCCTGTCTTTCAAGTGCATCTTTTTTTTAAATAAACTATAGAAATTATTTACTCTGGACATGAGCTCCTCTTTCAATTATATGTGTTTCAAGTATCATTCTCTGTGGCTTACCTTTTCACTTCCTTTTCTTTTGGGTGGGGTGTTCATAAAGTTTATTTGTGTGGGTGTGTGTGCCCATAGCTTTCCCAGGAATAGTTACAGGGCAATTTACCACTTTCTTCATCAACTTTCATTGCTTCTTAACTTAACCGCAGTCCAATTTACCAATTTCTTTTGTCAGTGCTTTCTGCTACCAGTTTAAGAAATCTCTCCCTACCTCAAAATCATGGAGATTTCCTATTGATTTCTAGAAGCTTTATTGTTTTACCTACAATATTTACATCTACCATCTACTTGGAACTGACTTTTGTATCCAGGATGATTTAGTAATAGAATTTCATTTCTTTTTCTCCATATGGATAGCCAATTGACCCAGTACCATTTACTGAAGAAAGCCCTGTCCTCACCATTCTTTAGCGCCACATTTGTCACAAGTCAATTATCCATATGTCTGTTTCTGGAGTTTCTGGTTTATTTCCATAATCTTTCTAACTTTGCACCATTGACTATAGTTTAGTAATAAATTTGGATATTTATTACTTTTGACTTTGTTCTTCTTCTCCTTCAAGACTATCCTGGTTTTTCTTAGCCTTTTGCATGGACAGACATATTTCTAGAACTGGCTTAATTTTTATTAAACACAATTTTTCTGGAATTTTGTTTGGAATGTCACTGAATTAATATATATGTTTGGGGAGAAATGACATGTTTATAATATTGATTTTTTTCAATCCATGAACACGGTATATCACACCAATTATTTAATTTTTCTTAAATAACTCGAAGTTTATATTTTTCTATATAAAAACTTGATACATATTTTGTTATATTTATTCTTGAAGAGTTGATGGTCTTTGATGCTGTTGTAAGCATCTTTTTTAAATCTCATTTTCTCTGTGGTGTTGAGATATAAAAATACAATTTCTTTTTATGTTGGCCCAACAAGCTTTCAAACTCACTAAAAAAAAATTTTAAAACAAAAAATAAACTCATTTATCAGTTCTAACAGTTTACCTAGATATCTTTAAGATTTTCTATGTCCACAATCGCACTGTGTACAAATAACAGTTTCCTTTTATCTAACCTTCATCGTTTTAATTTCTTTTTCTTTCCTTATTTCCCTGGCTAGAATCTCCAGTAAAATATTAAATATAGTTTAATTCAAGCACTGAGTCTATTTTCACTTAATATTCTGCTGGTATATTTAGATTTAATCTTTGTTTTTATTTTTAAATCTGTTTTTTATTATTCTTACCTATCTGATGTCCCTATTTCTCTTCTTTCTTGCCTTCTTGTGGATTGCTTTTTATTATTCCAAGTTTTCCCTTTCTGTTAACTTGGCAGTTAGTTATAGGCTAGGCTCTTTTTCTAGTCTATTAGTAATAACAGATTATAACAAACAACCCTGACCTACCAAGATCTAAAATTACTTGTTACTTTTACTCTCTTCTTGAGCAAGGACTTAACTCGATTTACTCTCTTTACAGTTTCTATGCCATTGTTGTTGATCCCTCATACAAGATACTACACAATTAGATCTCCTACCACATTTCCATTGATCTTCATGCCTTCCCATCTCTCTGAACTTCCAACCGGAATCATTTTCCTTCTATCTGAAGAACTCTTTTTTAGGATTTCCTTCAGTAAGGGTCTGCTGCTGACAAATTTCCTTAATTTTTGTTTTCTGAAAATATTTCTATTTCACTATTTTTTTCAAGGATGTATTTCTTAAGCATAGAATGCAGAGTTCGTAGTTGTATTCTATCTTTTGGTTTCCACTGTTTCTGTTGAATATTAACCTAGATTTGGGCCCTGTATTTCTGCACTGCCTTAAAAGTTCTCCAAAGCCATGAAATTTATCCACTTCTTTATTTATTTAAACCTTTATACTTAGCACATATTACTTCGTCATCAACAGTCTTTTTTAATGTCTGTTTAATTATGAGTATCCAAATGTCTAAAAAATTATTTTAAACCTTAAGAAAAAGTTAGACTGAGTGCTTACCGAATATAGCTTGTATTTAAAGATTTAGTATATTTTATTAATATCAAAATTTCAACAAATAATCTTCCAGTCAGGTGATGCTATAATTTATTGATTGTGATAGAAACACCAAAGAGAGCTTTGACATTTATTACCTGCTATCTCATGTTTATAACCAGCATTAGAAAGTATTTTTTTGTAAAGAGGCAGAAATTTAGAAATCACAATAAAAACATTTCCTTAGTATGAATTTAAATGACTCTTGATAATTAAAACAATTTTATGTGTTACATGAAATACATAAAATTGCTGAATTGTTATTATTACAACTTATCTTACATTTCACTTAGGATAAAACAGTTTAGCACTAACAGGACCAGAGCTTCATTATATTACTACTTCACCTACGACACAATTCCTCAGCTTAGACCATGAAGAAAACCTTGAGACTCTTCTAAGTTAACCACCCCAGTCAGAAGACTATAGCTACTATTACCACGAATACTTATTTCAAGAAGTCCGTATACAATGCTTCACAAACTCTTCAAACAAAAAGAAAAGAAAGGAGCACTACTCAATTCATTCTATGAAGCCCCAATGCCAAAACCAAAGACATCACAAGAAAAGAAAGCTACAGACAATATCCCTTATGAATATAGATGTAAAAATCCTTCTCAAAATGCTGGCAAACCAAATCCAGCAACATACAGAAGGATTAAACACCATGACCAAGTGGGATTTAGCCCAGGGACGCAAAATTGGTTTAACAGCTAAATCTCAAATCAATTTAATTGCTACAGACTGAATTGTGTCTCCCCCCACCACCACCAAATTCATATGTTGAAGTTCTAACTCCCAATGTGACTGTCTCTGGAGACAGGGCTTTTAGGAGGTAATTAAAATCACAATATATATTTTAAAGAATTAACTGAAAATGAACCAAAGATCTAAATGAAAGAACAAAAACTATAAAATTCTTAGAGGAAAAACACATGGCATAAATCTTCATGACCATAGATTAGGCAATCTTCTATGACAGCAAAAACACAAGCAACAATAGAAGGGGGGAAAAGCTACATTTTACTACAGCAAAACGTAAAAGATTTGCGTGTGAAAGCCTAAACTTCAAAGTCCTTCCCTTATTCTATAACGTCTTATAGAATCTAATCCTCTGAATTCTTCCCCCTCACTTAACACCGGCCCTCCACCTGACCAGCACCGCAGCCGTGTTGGCTGCTGGCTTTTGGTTAGCACGCTAACCACCCCTCTGCCTCTGTTCTCTGTTCTCTCGCCCCTCTACCTAGAAATTCTTCCCCTGGAGATAAGCAAGCCTGGATCCCACACTTCACTCAAATCTCAACTTAAACATCACTTCCTTCACCTCACTGAGCACCCTATCTAAAACTGCACTCTCTTCTTAGGATAAAGAGATTTATCCTAATCTGACATATTCCTGTATTAAAATTTATATGACTGTTTATTTTCTGTCTTACCACACTACAAAGTAAGCTTCATGAAGAAAGGTACCTGGATTTGCTCATAGTCACATCCTGAGAACCTTAAACAGTATCTACCAACTAGAAGATTCACAACATGATCTGTTCAGTGGATGAATAAATGAATTTAATGTATTAAATAAACGAGGTCTTCTGAGGTATAAGCACATTAGCAGGGCCCTCTCACCTGGTCCAGGTTATTATAGCGCACGCAGCAATAGCTGCAGTATCCTTGTCTGTTCTGCATGGTGAATAACCAAAGTCAAGTGGCTACTGTCCTGGAATACTCAAACTGCAAAAAAGAGAAATGGCAAAAACACAATCATTCCTTACTACCGTGCGGAAAACAGCAATGGTAATATCACAGAACAGAAATGCATCCTTGAGTCGGAACCACTCTTCTTTCTAATAATTATGAAATTAGGTAAGGCTGCCATGAGCTACTGAATCCATCAGTGACCCTGGAGGACATACGAGAGCTGTGCATCTTCTCTCTCTCTCTCTCTCTCTCTCTCTCTCTCTCTCTCTTTTTAAGATTTATTTATTTGACAGAGAAAGAGAGAGGGAGCACAAGCAGGGGGAGCGGCAGAGGGAGAAGCAGATCCCGTGTCACAGTTAACATCTAATTCTGTCACAAAAATAAAGATACCCCAAGTACCTTTCTGCTTACTCCACAAAGGGGCAGATTTTCAAATAAATCACCCAATAGAGTCGCTAAAAATCAAAATAACAACTAATTCGTGTCTGAAACACAAGACACTTCTCTTCTGACAACCACATTAACCAAATTATGTTTTCCAATCGGTGAAATGAGATTTCTCTACAAATAAAAAAGTTTCCAAGTTCCTACCCCCTTAAAACTATAATCTTTCAACATTACATACTGCAGTGGTTCACAAGCCAGGCTGAATATCAAAATTATTCCCTCAGGTTCTGATTTAGTAGGGCTGAGACAGAGCCTAGAATTCAGAATTTTTTTAATTCCCCAAGTAATTCTGATACACAGACAATTTATTCACTGACACAAAGTGTTTACAATCAATGATTATTTTAAGTAACAAATCAATACAATTTCAGTTTTTTTTTGTTTTTGGTTTTTTTTTAAAGATTTTATTTATTTATTTCACAGCAGGAGAGAGATCACAAGGAGGCAGAGAGGCAGGCAGAGAGAGAGAGAGAGGGGGAAGCAGGCTCCCCGCCAAGCGGAGAGCCCGATGCGGGCCTCGATCCCAGGACCCTGAGATCATGACCTGGGCCGAAAGCAGAGGCTTTAACCCACTGAGCCACCCAGGCGCCCCAATTTCAGTTTTTTGGCTGTGTTTTGTTAAAGTGCAAATAGAATTATAAGAAATAACTTTATCAAGTTTTTGTTTTAAACATTCTTGTCTGTTGGATAATATGTAACAGAATGATCCTATAATGTGTTGAGTATTTCTGATGATTCTACTCATTAAAATCATCCTTTAAAAATGAAATCACAGCTTCAAAATCAATGAAAACAGGAGAGATTAAATGAAAATGGTACCATAACACTCCCTTACCTGTTATGTCTTATGAGAAATTCTGACTTTCTGACTTCCACTCTTACGGGGAAAATAAATCAATTAAACCAGCCTCTGAAAGAGAGAGTATATTTAAAAAAATGACTTCTTTAAAATGTGGTCTTTTTTCCATTATTTTACTTCATTTACTGACCTGAAGCAACAAAATGAAACAAGCTTTAGTTGTATTTACAGATATAGCAATTTTCTGGCTGGGATAACCATAGCACTGAAATCTGAACTTCAAAAATCATAAAGTAACAAACTTTTTTTTTTAAGATTTTATTTATTTATTTGACACAGAGAGAGAGAAATTACAAGTAGGCAGAGAGGCAGGCAGAGAGAGAGAGGAGGAAGCAGGCTCCCTGCTGAGCAGAGAGCCGGATGCGGGCCTCGATCCGAGGACGCTGAGATCATGACCTGAGCCGAAAGCAGAGGCTTTAACCCACTGAGCCACCCAGGCGCCCAGTAACAAACTTTTTATTCAAAATATATTTAAAACAATCACTGAATGAAAGGCAAAATTAAAGTATGAGTCTAATATCACACACACACAAAACTGAACTCCTTTACTTTTTTTGATCTTCAACACTTACAGCCTTCAACTCCCATTTTTATTTCCCATTCCCATTCCGCATTATTATCCAATATTTCTATGACAACTCTATCATCTCCTGTCACATACATGCCATTATGACAATGAGCTACAATGACTCAGAAGCACCCAGATGGGCATTTTTAAAACTTTGCATGCTAGGAACCCCACCTGAAAATCCTTGCGAATCAAATTCGCCTGGCGGGGAGCCAGGCACGTGCATATCATGCATATTTAAAATGCTCTAAGGTGATTCTGAGACAGGCTGAAGCAATTACATAAGTCGTCATTTTTTATGCACTCATAAAATTCTTACTTATTAAAGGGATTTCTTTGGGGTCTGAGATGATATTACTTTTCATGACTGAATGGATCTTTTACTACCAATTCTGAATTCTACTGGTACCTGGTATTTTCATAAAGTAACAAGTCACCTACCTTGAGCAGGAAAGGGCAGGTATCACATCAGCTGTATTAGTCCTGGAAAACATCTGTAAATCAAAGCAATTAAAAAAAAAGATAAGCCTCCTAAGTATATTAGTCATAGATAAGTTTGAAAACAACACAATTATGCTTCAATGGGGAAAAAAAGATTAACTCTTTTAACACAAAGCACTTTGTATACTACGACTCACTGAATGCCAAATGACCTCCTAAAATGCTCTGGAGCAGAGTAACTCTGACGGCCCACCCATATAACCCACCATCATATATTTCACATCTCCAGGTTCTGGGAACAAGCAGCTGCAAAAGCATTAACTGGGTCTCTGATAAGGTTAAGAACAAAGATGCTATAACCTCCTATAACAAATGTTCATGGGAAATGTTTGAAAGAAACATATACATAAAATTAACTTTGGGCCTGGGCTACCCACATAACTCAGCTCCTATGTTAGTTTCAGTGAAAAACACTGTCAATTCTTTATCATCTCTCTATACCAATTGACAATTAAGCCAAAGTATCATTTTTTTTTATTCTTCCACATTCTTGTTGGCAGTGTGTTGCCCCTTACCCAGAATCACTGGTTAACAAATAATTCTAACACTTGGATTCAGAAGAACCAGTGACAGCACTGTATTATCAAAAAATAAATATTCAGCACCTACCCTATGTAGAGTTCCATGCTAGAAGCTCTAAAGGGTAGAAATAGACAAGCTCTCTTGCTCTCAAGAAGTTTAAAACGACATTAGGAAATGAATGCAAAAATACCAGGTGGTATCTGAGAAATGCACAAATAATAAGTGCCAAAATGTCACAGTGGATGTGGTTTTTTAACTGGACATTGGAAAGAGGGTAGGATTTGCTTAAACAAAGATCAGGAAAAAGTATTCCAAGTAACAAAGAAGCAAAAGCACAAAAGCAAGAAAGCAAAGGTACATTTAGAGATATTAAATCGACAAGTTCAGCTGGAGCTAAGATTTCATTTAAAATTTTAAGGGGCAATAAAGCAAGAAAAGTAATTCAGTTTCAACATGATTGTATTTAAAAGAAAACTTGACAATTTAGACTACATATTTAGACAGTGTGGATTTTTTTTTTTGGAAAGCAGTATATGCAGAGAGTTTTAAGAAAATTCTGGAACAGAATTTAAGAAAATTCTGGGACAATGGTTCTTCCCTCCTCAAAGGAGCTTTTCACAGGATAAGTTAAAATATTCAGCACCATTTTCTAGAATACTGGAGAAATTAGTTAATATCCAAATATCCAAATTCGAAGGATCAGTATTAGAGCAAAGGCTTAGTCTCATTTATGCTTGCAAATTAGGAAAACACACATTAATTTTTTTTCTTTAAAAAAATACTTTTATTAACTTTTATTATGAAAATTTTATTATGGTACAATCATAAAAATAAAGAGCATAAATCATTCATAACCCCACTACCCACCATTAATATTCATCATATATTCTTTGTTCTAAACATGTTTTTACAAAAATGAAATGGCACTATCCATTTATTCTATAGCCTCCTTTCTCACTTAACCATATGCCATGAGCACCTCTGTATGATATTATATATAATTCCAAACCAGAATCTTTAATAATTGCATAGTATTTTACCAGTGTAAGACAAAAGCCCTCTTATCTGACAAGATAAGAGCTAGCAGTCGGCAAGTTAACGATTTAAAAATGAGAAAGAGAATTTTAATAATACAGACACACATCGTCATTTTGTCTAACCTAAAATATACAAATGTATAAATGTTTGATTCAAGGCCACGTTAAGCTTTTTTGTTTCACTGAGGGTTTTTTGTGGATAGGACAGCTAGAGTTGCCAGTCATGTTTTTTTCATATTTTCATAAACCACATCATAATTAACCATCAACAAGTGTTCACTTTGGTTCCTCTAAAATAGAACAAGAACTTAAAGATATTTCTAAAACTGAGAGCAGTATTATGATTAACGTTTAAGATTTCCCCCAACCTTTGACAGTGTCACACCCAATTAAGTACTCTTGCAATGGCGTTTTCTTCCTTTTTTTTTTCTTTGAGTGCAAAGCATTCAATTTATTTTTTATAAAAATAATAATGCTATACAAAAAGACAATGCTTGCATTCTATTTCATTGGTTTATGAAACACTGAAAGCTGCATAAACCGATTGGGGGCCGTGAACAAAGACCTCTGAACTGCCTGAGGTGACTTCAACACACGTCTCAAAACTGCATTTATTTGGGGGGAGGAAGCTATTTCTTGCACACCTGAGATCCGTACCCACTGCAGAGATAAACACCGTACTGAAATGAATTCAGAGTTGTAGTGTGTGTTTCCCAAGCTGACTGCGGTATTTTGAAATAAGAGCTAACAAAATCCTAAATCCCTATGAGAAATATTTTTCAACCACGTAACGAGAGAGACACCAACTTAATATTAAATATTAAAAGACAATAAAAAGGCTTTGGGTTTATTGAATAAGATCATCTAAATTACCTGTCTAGCAATAGGAAAACAATTGGGGAGCGATCACAAAACAATGGCCAAATGAAATAAAAAGACCATTTTAATTCAGTGTCCCTTTCCTTACAACATTAACTCATTTTCAACTTCCCACTTGTTTGGATTATCCATCCTGTGTCTGGTGACAAGCATTATCCTGGATCCTCCATTCAGTCTTAATAAAATAATAATGGCTAACTTTTAGTGAATACTTAATCTGGGCTAGGCACTATGTCAACAGTTTCATATGCATTATCCCATCTGAATAGCAAACAGCCTTATGAAATTTGTGTCCCGGGAGCTCCTACTTTATAAATCAGGAAACTGAGGTTTAGAGAGAAGCATCTTGTTCCAGGTCACACACCAATAAACAGTGTAGCGGGGATTTGACCCTAGGTCAATCTGAACAGTTTATGCTCTTAACCTCTTAACTTTCATAAAACGCTTAGTCTCTGTATTTTCAAGAATGCTAATTGATTGTTTTAATATTATGTGAACACAAATAATTAGGAATCTAATTTGCTGCAATAAACGCTGTCACATATTCCAAAGAAAAGAGTAAAGATAACGTTTAGCTTAATTGCATCATTGCTCCCATTCTGAGATGAGTGCTGACAGTACCTTGGATTAGGGACTTTCAAACTTAATTAGCATGGCACAGAGGAAGCAATACATTTTATATCACAACCCAGTACACATACGCAGTCACATATGCAACGCCACCCTCACACGCATGCACCCCACACACGCACCAGCCCCCCCACACACACGCGCAGTTAAAACAAAGCTTACGAAATATCCTTGCTACATGTAATGCATTCTGATATTTTCTATGCCATCTTATTTAGTTAATTTCAAGTGCTAGCTATGACCCAAAATTAATTTCACAATTCACTAATGGATGAAAACTACAGTCTGAAAAAAACACTGCCTCACATTATTAAGCAGAACACACAATACTTTACAGAAGATGGCTGTTACCCGGAATTCAGCTTTTTTCTATCTGATATCTTGACCACTGCCGTGATACTTTGTCAAATCTCTAACGAGTTTTACTAAGGTTGGCCACTGGCCAAGGTGCAGGGAGAAGAAGAAAATTCTTGCCTTCCAGGCTTTGGGTCCAAATCAGTGCAAGTTAAGAAGGCGGTGGAAAAGACGTTTATGCACTGATACAGAAAAAAAGCCACAACACATTAAGCAAAACAGGCAGATTACATTAGTATCCCCCTTTATGTAACACGAATATGCATTTACGTACCCCTAATTGTTAATACTGACTCCCTTGAGGATGAAATTGCTATGGGCTTTTTCAGTAGGTTTTGTCTCCCCCCCCCCATAGTATATAACTGCAGTAAAACAAATTAAATACAAGTCCGTTCTGGGCGTAAAAGCGTTTTAGTTCCTTGAAAGCCAGCATCCCGTTACTCATTTCTTCCCCGCGCTGCCAAAATCATCGCGACGGATAATGTTAGGAGCTGCAAAGGGCCTTCTCAGGAGCACGTAATAACAACGGCATAATCTGCCCAGATTTACACAACTGTTGCGCCACAATAGTGAAACGATCGTTCCCACAAAAATCTAACCCTCCTCAAAGAAATTCCAATCGCCAGAGACTGATAAAGGCCTAGGTCTGGGGACAGCTGGACACGGCGCAGGGCATTGGGGGAAGGGGATCTGTGGACAGGTGGCTCCGGATCCCGGCCCCACAGGTGCCCCCCGCAAGTCCCCGCGGGTACAAAGCCCCAGATGAGACCTCCGCGGGCAGCCCCCTCCCCACCGCCCAGCCCGAGGACTCGTCCGCGGGCCCCTCCGACCCAGGGCCCCCCGACAGAAGCACAAGGCAGCCTGCGCCCCACCTCCACCCCACGCCCCAGCCACCTCGATCCGGGCCCGGAGACGCCGGCCCCGCTCCCCCAGAAGGTGCAGAAAGGGAGTGGGGAGGCGAGACGCCGAGGAGGACCTGCGAGGCGGGTGCAGGAGCCGGCCAAGCGGTCCGGCAGTCCCTCGGGAGGAAGAAGGCGCCCGGGGCGCCAGGCGAGCAGGCCCCACCCCCGGCCGCGCGCACGGAACCCGCGGGCGTCGCCCCGGCTGCGCGCCGCCTCG
>LNAC01001888.1:53885-77447 GCA_002007465.1 Ailurus styani
CCGCCCCCACCCTGCCCTCCCCGAGATCTTTTAAAGCGAACACTGCCTCCGGGGTCAGGCCCCCACGCGGGAGCTTGTAAAATCAAACCTGTTCTAACCAAAGTGCCCGGGCTCCCAGCGGCCTCGGGACGCGAGGCAGACCCCAAGCTTTGAGCATCCGAGGGCCCAGAGCGAGACTGCTTGCCAAGTCACGGCAGCATGGGAACCGGCGAAGAGCAAGTGCGGCTGAGGGCTCGGCGTTTACGCCGTTCGCGTGCGTTTGCCGCAGTGAGCGGCAGCCAACAAAAGCTGCTGTTTAATGAGCGCTTACTTCGTGCGAGGCACCGCGCTTCAGGCTTATGCATGTGTTCTTGCCTTCCGTGCTCAGGGCCGCCTTTCAGAAGACCTGACCAGGAATCCTACTGTTCCCTTAAGACGAAGGAGAAAACTGAGGCTTCAGGAGGTTAGGTATTCAAAGACCTCCCCTGCACATGAAAGGGTTACAAATATTAACCAAAATCCCCTCAGTCATTCAGTGGTATTCTGTACCACCCACTGCGAACATGGTGCTGTGCAAAAACAGCTGACTGTAATGGGCGACACAAACCTGAATCGATTAAAATCTGTGATAAGGAAAATAATCATCCCTGAAATGGAGAGAGCCTCCGATGGGAGAGCTTTTGTTTTAGGTAAAAATAATCTTAGAATGAGCTGCCTTGTTCTCTGGCTATTGTTGTAACAATCATTACATTTTTTTTATTTGATAAGCTTAGGGACCTTGTCCCTTTTTCAAAATTCTCCATTGCTTTTGCAGCCATAGTTGCCGTTCTTTCTGTATTACTCTGCTCTTGCCTCACCCAGGACATCTCTCTGTGATTTTAAACCTGGGCTATTGCAACTATTTGGTTTATAACCCTATTTAGATTTTTTTAAACACACACACACACACACACACACACACACACACACACACACACACACACAAAACCAATTTCTTCTAAAGCAAGCTCTTTCCACATTCCAGCCTTGGAAATGGTGAAAGAAAGCCTATTATATATTAACCCAGCCACCATGACATAATGTATTTCACAGATGCGAAGACACATATTTTTCACACTTTGACATCTCAGAAATCAGGGTGCATTTTCCAAACTGGTCTCTTAATAGGACTGGCCAGGTGGCAATATGAACCTAGTTGTCTCCACCTGCGGAAACTTGGATGAAGCTTTTCACAGTGTCCTTATTTCCACTGAGTTAAGTGCATTGTTCAATAAAACCCACAGCCCTAAAAGGAGGAAAATAACAGGCATAGGAGTCTCTTAAACGTGAAAAGAGCTTTTCCTATGAAAAAAGAACAGATTTTCCTAGGGCTAAAAAGAGATTTCCTTCAGCACTTAAAAAAGAGATGGGACTGACAAAAAGAGCTTAGACTTCTGAGAGTTACTCACCAAGTACATTAGATCTTAGTGCATTTTAGAAACCTATATCCGAGCAGTTAAATAAGCCACACACACACACAAAGTGAAACAACCTAGGAATTATTTATGATGGTATGGTTTGTCAATTACACCCCCTCTTAAGGTCTGGTCAAAAAAAAAAAAATCTTCGAAGAAGGAAAATGAGTTCAGTATGTTACTGGGAAACCACCCATTGACCTCTTCCGGTTACATCAGAAAATGCCAGCATCGAAATCTGAGGAATAGGACCAGCTCCTTGGGNACGCATCACCAACACTTCTGGTGGCACCGAAGACAATACTGTATGCAAAACGACAGGCATCAACAGTTGATTCAAAAATGACCTAAAAAAGCTGGGTTCCAGAGGCACCTGTGTGGCTCAGTTGTTTAAGCGGCTGGCTGCCTTTAGCTCAGGTCATGATCCCGGGGTCCTGGAATCGAGCCGCATTGGCTCCCTGCTCAGCAGAGTCTGCGTCTCCCTCTGCCACTCCTCCTGCTTGTGCTCTCTTGACCTCTCTGTGTCAAATTAATAAAATCTTTTAAAAAGGGGGGTTACCTGGGTGGCTCAGATGGTTAAGCATCTGCCTTCAGCTCAGGTCACGATCTCCTGGTCCTGGGATCAAACCCCAAGTTGTGCTCCCAGCTTAGCAGGAAGTCTTGCTTCACCCTCTCCCTCTGCCTCCCCAACCCCCTCTCTCCCCGAGGCGCTTGTGCTCTGTCTCTCTCTCAAATAAATAAATAAATCTTTAAAAAATAAAAAAATAAAAATGAATTTTTTAAAAGTTGGGCTCTGAATGTAGAGAAGTCTTTTGAAATCCCTTAACCAATCTTACTTATATTTCCCTTTATATGCATGTGCAAGATCGATACATACCAAATCTAGTTTGAAAGGGCTATTTCACTATGTAGGAAATAAAAATACTAAATTATAAAAAAAATCCACCTGCTTTAGTTGACAGCATTTTTTTTAGCATGATATTATCATATAAAATTCAAGGAAGTGTCATCCTACATCAGATTAGCAGTCTTTCCAGACTAGAGTTCTGGCTACTGGCAATGGGTACTTTTCTGGCTGAGCTTAATTTTCTAAAGGTTACGCTTTTAAAAATTTCAGTTTCCCCACAATCTTTTATTAACCCATTATAGATCTAATCCCAATCAGCAAATATTTATTTAAAGGACATTAAAAATCAAGGTTGGGTTTGTATGTACCCCATTTCTTCTCCAGGGAGAAAAAGTATCCGATCTATGTGTTATTTCACATTCTTTCTTAAAAGGAAGAATAAAACCTGTTATTTTATGTCAGAAATTATTCCGATGGTGCTTGTGTTTTGTAAACTGTTTAAGCTAACATTAGGCTAATGTCTTAAGGAAAAAGGGAAATCATAAAAGAATTTAGACTCTATCAGTTTAGAGTGCGGTTTATTTTCCCCCAAATTTCTCTTAGTGCACATCTACCTATTCATAGTCAGGTGATATCATTCTGAAGTTTTTCCATCATTAGCCTTGCTTTTTTTTTTTTTTTTTTTTTTTAGCAGACTCCATGCCCAGCCTGGGGTTTGAGCTCCGGACCCTGGGACCCAGAGTCTCATGTTCTCCTGACTGAGCCAGCCAGGTGCCCCTAGCCAGGCATTTTTATAAAGAATATATAAAGAGTATAATGTCATCTTTTTATAGAAAAGGATTCATTCATATGCCCGTTCCAAATCATAATCTAAAAATTAATAAGGC
Source organism: Ailurus styani (assembly GCA_002007465.1). Taxonomy (NCBI): domain Eukaryota; kingdom Metazoa; phylum Chordata; class Mammalia; order Carnivora; family Ailuridae; genus Ailurus; species Ailurus styani. The sequence goes on from LNAC01001888.1 coordinate 57,053, forward strand.
TGATTACAAAATATCTCTATTTGCTCTGTTCTTGATTCTTCCCTGTAAGATAGTTCCCGTCTTTGACAAAAATTTCATTTGAAAAGTAGAAGGCAGGATGAGAATTGGAACAAGAAGGAACAAAGAGGTTCTGGGAAGGAGCAGCTGGCTGGCTCAGTGGGTTAAGAGTCTGCCTGCAGCTCAGGTCATGATGTCACGGTCCTGGGTTCGAGCCCCACTTTGGGCTCTCTGTTCAGCGGGGAGTCTGCTTCTCCCTCTGTGCTCTCTCTCTCTATGTATATACAGATCTCTCTCTTTCTCTTAAATAAGCCTTTAAAAAAAAAAGAGGTTCTGGAAAAAGGAATACAAGTGAAAGTGTGTAGCTTTAGAGTTGCAGAGGAATATCGTGGGTGGACACACGGAGCATGGCGGTGGATCTCAGTGTAGGGGAGAAGAGCGCAGGGGGAGATCACGGAGATGAGTTTGATCCTCATCCATACACAATAATTTAATAATGGCTGAAGTCGGCAAAACAATGCAGAGCAATTTAAGCCTTTTTTTAAAAGATTTATTTGATTTATTTGAGAAAGAGAGAGAGCACAAGCCAGACGGACAGAGGGAGAGGGAGAAGGAGAGAGAATCCCAAGTGAACTCCAAACTCTGTGCTAAGCATGAGCCCACCACAGCACTCGATCTCACAATCTCAGGATCCTGAGATCACGACGTGAGCCGAAACTGAGTCAGACACCCAACCAGTGCACCACCCAGGCGTCCCGATATGCACCTATTTTTAACTAAACATGCAGATGAGCCACCAGAACTAAAGACAACAAAAAACATTTTTTTAATAGTTCCTTCTGTTTGTCACGGGGAGATGCGGGCAAAGGAGTGGCCGCAGGACAGGTGACCACAGCTCTAATATCACATCAACTCATCCTGCTCATCAACTTAAAATTATGGGCAATGAGATCGAACTTCTTTGTTATACTCTTCCTATTCTATTCTTGCTTCAGTCTCATCAAACCAACTCCTTCCCACTTTTACATTCTGTGGATACAACTTAATACATCTGTATATAAAGACATCAATAGGGCAGAGTTTGAGATAGTTTTTTTCTTTTTAATTTATTTTATTATTTTTTAAGATTGTATTTATTCATTTGAGAGAGAACCCAAAGCCGGAGGGAGAGAAAATATGAAGCAGACACCCTGTAGTGGACAGACCCCGACTCAGGATTCAATCTCATGACCACGAGATCATGACTTGAGCTGAAACCAAGAGTCAGCTGCTCAACTGACTGAGCCACCCAGGCGCCATTGACACAGTTTTTTTTCTAGTAATCCTTTACCAATTCTTACCATATTCTACTCCATCTCTTTTCTTCCTTTTACTCCTTTCCCTCTTTCATTTCTATTCCCACATTCTTTTTTTTTTTTTTTTTTTTTGGTCTTGCTACCACAAGAACAATTTATAATCCTGAAAGATAGTGCCTCTAATTTCTGGTGGTAATTGGGACTGAAAATGTGACTAACCACACACGTGTTCCTTCCTTTAATTCAAAATTTATTTCAAAGTTTACAGGGGCGCCTGGGTGGCTCAGTCATTAAGCTGTTGCCTTCGGCTCAGGTTATGATCCCAGGGTCCTGGGATCAAGCCCCACGTCGAGCTTCTTGCTCTGCCGGTGCCTGCTTCTCCCGCTCCCACTCCCCCCGCTTGTGTTCCCTCTCTCTCTGTCAAATAAATAAATACAATCATTTTAAAAACTTTAAATTTATGTCCTCTGGAGCTTTAAATTAAAAAAATACTTACTATTGGCTTTTATATGAGTAAGTCATCAATATGAGAACTACGTTTTTGAGACTTTCCTTCTATTTAAACTCCCAACTGTTGGGGCACCTGGGTGGCTCGGTCAGTTAAAGGTCTGTCTTTGACCCGGGTCATGATCTTGGGGTCCTGGGATCCAGTCCCACATAGGGCTCCTTGCTCAGCAGGGGTCTGCTTCTCTCTCTCCTTCTGCCCCTCCCCCGCTTGTGCACGCGTGTGCATGCACCCGCACTCTCTCTCTGTCAAATAAATAAAATCTTAAAAAAAAAAACTCCCAAAAGTTTTCATTGGTCAACTTGCAACAATATAGAATTATTCCATTTAAATATAGTTGCTGTAAGGACAAATTTAGAAGCCAATATGAATTCCATAGACCCTGTTTTTAAAAATTAATTGATGACACTCAAACATTATTTAGGAAGACTCTGGAATATATTAGGTGAAAACAGAAAAGCATAATAAATTTTTGTGTAAGAAAAGGAGAAGTTGGAATATAAATTTATAATTATATTTCCACAGTAAAACTCTGAAGTGAAACTCAGGAAATAATAAAATCAGTTATGGCAAAAATGAGGTGGTGAGAAATGGGCAGGGTGAGGGTGGAGAGAGTGACATTTGTCACCAAGTACTTACCATGTTATGGTTTATGAGTCTTCTGAATTGTTTCCACTGAAAATAGCAGCTAGATTAGAATTCAAACTAAGAGGCAATAGAAAGGGGAGAAACAAAGTTTGGGTGATGGGCTGTGGCTCAGGAGCCCGCCCCGGGGACATGGAGAAGACAGTGCGCGGAGGAAGTCCGTATCCTCAGAAACACCATCTACACTGTTTGCAACTAAACAGACTTCAGGATCCTCCTGGGGGACTATATAGTGAGAAGCCATCTGAAGTCAAAACTGGAGTCGTTTTTTCTTCAAAATCGGAGGGGCTGCTTGCCATCTGAACGCGGGTCCGCCTGAGCAGTTTGACTTCAAGCCACCGTGGCCTGAGAACAGCCAGACCGTCCGCCACCTGATGGCCTCGCGTGGCTTCCTGGCATCAAAATAGATGAGCCAGGCTACAGAGGACTTACTGACTTCTCGGAAAGAATTTTGGCTCGCTGCTGGAGAGGACCTCACTGCAGGAGGCATGGCCCCTGCCGGCACACGAGTTCACAGTTCAAAGTGACCTCACCTCCTGCTCAAGCTCTTTTTTTAAAACTATCCCTTGGACTCAGCCCAGGTGCATCGCTCCACGCTTATGCCATCCTCCCGGACTCCTGACCCTGAACTTCCCCGGGATTGTTTGCAACAGTATCACCCACCGAATGTCTATTTCTGGGAGCTGGCGGTTTGCTTCACCTAGGACCCTGTTATATCCTATCCTGCCTTCAAACTCCAAGTAACAAGCCCCGTGATTGCAAAGCTATGCTAGTAAATATGCGATCATTAAGATAAGTCCCAGGATCATAAACCGGCATCTTAACGATATCTCTCAAAATTCACCCTCTAAAACAACGGTTAAACGCAAACTTGAGCTCCACCTGGAGAGATGTATAGGATCTGTTTAGACAGAGAAGAACAAGGACGACATTCACGGAAGGAAGAGAAACACACAAAAAACATGCACATGGGATCATAAACAATATATCTTCAAGGCTATCACTTGAAATATAACTTCCAATACTACTACATTGACATGTTCAATTTTCTATTTACAAGATTGGCCCTTTCTATGCTTAGCTCTGCAGATCTCCGCTGATTCTTGTTAGCTCCTGTCTGCTACCATACATTCCTCATTACACGGCTTCACCTCACCAACCCAACTTTCTAGAAATACTTCATCACAAGACTTTTCACAGCCCCCACCAACTACTCAGTCTTTGCCTATCAACCTTAGACCCTCACTTTTAAAGCCAAAGGCCAAGCAAACTGTCTTCCCCGAAGTCATTCCTACACAAGCAATATTTACATCCAACTCTCAGAAATTGTAGCACAGAGTTTAAATGCCTGCAATTGTGGGGCCTGCCCTCCGTAGACCTTCCACAATCCTCCTGCTGGATGCAAATCCTACTGACATAGCTCTGAGTTCCCTTACTGGTGAAGTTTAACCAGCTGAGAAATAGTCCAACTCACTTCAACACTCCCATTAATTACAGCAAGCTCCTGAGATTTCAAAAAACTGTTCTAATTAGGGGATCCTCTGGATAGGATTTGTACCAATGCTCACTGCTAAATGTTTTTTGGCATTTTTTGCTCTATCCTAACAGGCGTGCTTTTGGCCTTCATACAGCTCACAGAAACCTACAAAAAATTATGCTTAGGATCCAAATCTGGCCTGAAGCCATGTACTTTGGAATTGGACTTTTCTTAAAGTCCTAATAACAAAAATCAATGTCACCTATACCTGGTGTTGCCCTATAAAAATTGGATTCCCATTCAATCTTGCTCACCCTGGGGCTTCCCATGACTATATATCAGCCTCAAGCACCATTCCCTTCAACTTCACTTTGGCAAAGGCACTGATTGACATGACCCTATTGTCATTCCCTATTATGTGGAATAGGTCAGTCATATCGTTGGGAGTTGCAAGCTTTTCAACCAGGGTCACCACCATCAACAGACAAAATCAAATCACACAAAACTATCAATGAATGTCTAAGACTTTATCTCATTTTGCCCAAAATTTTGAGGCACTGCACCTACGAAACATGGGTCAAGACTCTGGCTGTATTCTGCAAGTCCCTAACTTATTTTCATGGCTGGCTAAGAACCAGCTTCCAAATTAGGCTAATTTTACTAATAGGAATGTTAGTGATCAAGTTCCTCCTTGTTTGCCTCTTCAAAGATCGCGATAATGCAGTTCCCTACTATTATACATAATATATTTTATTTTATTGTCGTAAGAACATTTAACATGAAATCCACCCTCTTAACAGATTGTTAGTGTATAACATAGTATTATTTTCTCTGAGCACAATGTCGCACAGTAGATCTGTAGAAGATATTCATCTTGCAGAACTGCTAAGGCTAACATATCTCCCATAATTCCACCAAAGCACCTTGAGAAGCCAAGCAGCACAGGGCCAATACTATTAACTGTATTTTCTTAATTATGTAATCTCCACATTGTGGAATTTGGAGGCTTTCCACCCAGGGAAACCATCGACCCAGGCTTATCTAATTCCAAGAGATAACAGACAACTTGCCTACTTAAGCGAACCAACCCCAGAGTCCATACCCCCAACCTGGATCCATTCATCGGACCTCAACAGCCCAGGATTCAATTCCCTGCCCTAATCACTACTGGGCAAAGTACCAGACAACTGGAGACCATCCTATAGCCCAGAGTCCACAGAAACTATTCAAACTCTCCAATTACAGTTTGCATGCCTTGCTTACCTTGCTTAGCCCTCCTTCCTGAGAAAATCTCCATTAAGGCTCCCGCCTGCAGTCTCCCTACCCCTTCTCTCTGCTAATCAGGCAAACTCCTTCCCCGGTGGCCTTCCTAGCAGGCCTGCCATCTGTTTCTAAGGGACTGTGAGTATAATGAAAATATTTTTATTCATGGCAATCACTTTCATGTCCCTGTCTCTTATGGTTTCTCCTCAAAACAAGTCCAGGGAACATTATTAGAACAATTGGTGCAGACAGCAGCGTCGTTTCACACCAGAAAGAGATGATATCTTCTTGAACTGCTTGGGCTCACCAACTAAACTCAGCAGCCACGCTCACTGCCTAAAGGGCACCGCCGGCTGTTGACACGCTTGCTGCTTGATGGCTATTGAACTGTGTTCTTTTTGTCGGGTATTGCCATGATTTCGCAGCCTAAAATTGGAGCACTCAAAGAGCTGAGCACTCCCTGAGTAATCACGTCAAGAGTCATTTGCACAGGTGCGCAGGAAGCTTCTGCCAAAGGGTGACTCCTGCCACACCACACAGAATGCCTCTGAGAGTGACCATTAGACTAGAGCGTCAGGTCTGGAATCTAGAATCACACCATGTTCTTTTTTCAGACTGCAGTGGGATGAACGTAAAATTCATTAGCAGGGGAAGTTTGGAAAATGCATAAACATGTGGAATTAAGCCAGAACACCAGAACAGCCAATGAATCAAAGAGGAAATCAAAATGGAAACCAACAAGTACCTTGAAATAAACAAAAATGAAAACACAACAAAGTTTATAAAATAAAGCAGAAGCAGTGCTCAGAGTAATGGTTTACTGAAAAATCACACTAAGAATGCAGAAAGAGCTCATATATTGATCGAACATGAAGCACAGGGAACAACAGACAGAACTACTGACATCACTGAAAATTAGCAGGTAGGTAGAAAATAATAAAGTCAGCAGAAATCAAGGAAATACACAATGGAAAGACAAAAGAAAAGATCAGTGATAAAGGGTTCCCTTTAATAAAGATTTAAAAAATTGACAGTTTTCCTTAGACTGATCAAGACCAAACGACGGAGGACTCCGTTTAGTATAATCTGGAATGAAGGACGGGACACGTCAACTCCTACCACTGAAGGACAAAGCAGCAGAAGAGACGACTCTCACAATTCCATGCCCACAACAGGACTGCCTCCAAGAAGTGGTTAGGTCCCAGGTTTCTGCGTCTCCCTGACCTTGCTTTGCTCACTCCTTCCCGACAAATCTTCCAGCCAGGCTCGGTCCCTCAGGGCCCTCTCCCCCTCGGCCTGTTGACTTTGCGGGCTGCTTCCCCGCTGGCCCTGCCACTGGGCCTCCTCCTCTTTTTGGGGGGACTGCGAGCAGAATACAGACTTCTTCCTTCAGGCCAATCTTTTTCCTGTCTGCGTTCCTCTCTCTTTCTGCCCAAAACAACGGCAGGCCATGTAGGAGGGACCACAGGTCTGCAGCCATGTGGATCCGCACACAGGACTGACAACACACGCCCCAGACGGCTCAAGGGCACAGATGGACCCAAGGGCAGCGGCCACCACATCAAGGGAAACCCTGCTTGTGGCTCCCTTGCTGCCTGAGGGCTCCCGCGCTGAGCTGTGTCGGGTCGGGTGTGGCCACGACGCCCCACACTATCACCGTGGATCTCAGAAAGTGGGGTCCCTCTAAGCGGCCTCAAAGATGCAGCGAAGAGCGCCAAGCCCCGCAGAGCCCCGCACAAGACTCAAATGAGCTCCAAATATGCCCGCATGCTGTGCCACGAGGGGGCCACCGAGGAGCACTGATGGGGCTGAGGACAGCATCGCGGTGCTCCGGCAGCTCGCTGTTGCCAAGATGAGCCTCCGCAGAGAGAATGAATATTCATGATGCCTGTGAGGATGGTAAGGCAGGTATGACTTGGATCATAGCAATAGATAGAGGGACCCCTCCAACTAGGACTTCACTTTGGGGAGACAGCGCCCTTCACCCCAACCATGTCACGGGTCAGTGGGAATTATGGCTAAAGAGCAGGGTTCGGGATAGTTGATGGAAAATACTAAGAGGTAACTAAGCAGGATTCTGGTTAAAGCCACGGAAAAGGACTCTTTCTAGAAATAGGACAGGGTGATCAGATGTGAAAAGTGTGGATTCTGGTCAAAGCTGACCTAGCATGGTTCTTGCTAAAACAATTTTACAAGGAGGTACACAGATGAACCTAAGAAAAGCTCAGGAGCCTGATTAGGGTGTGGCAAACCAGAGAACGTTGTCACCAAAGAGGCAGAGGTAAGGTGCATGGTATGTGCGCCAAGATGCGAAGGGTCTCTGCGCAGGTAGGACACCAGGTGCAGCGGGGCTCGTGCTCCTCCACTACGGCTGTGCCCCGTGCAGAGGTAGGGGCTGCACGCAGAGTGGCGGTACCGTGTCACATATGGTGCCACATTATAGAAAACAAATATTCACAGACACTCGTTCAGATGGTAAGACAGAATTTTTAGGGACCTCAGAAATAGGTATAGAGACCTCTGCCATTGGGTTTCATGGTTGGGGGACAGACTGGCTCAGCTCCAAATACAGCCTATTCAGTGTGACTACAGAATATGAACTAAAAATGATATTCGTGGGGCACCAGGGTCTGCCTTCAGCTCAGGTCATGATCCCTGGGATCAAACCCAGAGCCCCACGTCAGGCTCCCTGCTTAGCAGGGAGCCTGCTTCTCCCTCTCCCTCTGCCTGCCATTCCGACTGCTTGTTCTCTTTCTGTGTGTGTCTATGAATAAATAAAATGTTTTATAAAAATCATATTCCTTTGGCTACTGAGTTCATGGAAATTTCTAACACAGTGATAAAAAATTACGGTAATCTACGTGAAATCAATTATTATATTTATTACAGAAGCAATACACAAATATTGCCTTTACACATTTTTAAAAATTGACTTTTGATACTATATCAAACTTTAATACTTTTGCACTTCAATGCAAGAATCAACAGAGTAAAGGGCAACTTACAGAAAAGGAGAACATAATTACAAATCCTGTATCTCATAGTTTCCTATCCATCATATTGCAGGAACTTCTACAACAAGATCAAACAAATAGCCCCATTAATATGGGCAGAAGGTTCAAAAGACATTTCTCTAAAGAAGGTATACAAATTGCCAACAAGCATATGAATGACACTCAACGTCACTAATCATCAGGGATATGCATATCAAAACCACAAGGATATCTTATCTCAGAGTATCAGGGTGGCCGCTATCAAAAGAACAAAACAATGACAATTGTAGCGGGAGTGGAATTCAGAGCTAAGAACACAAGACCACTGTTGTTGTGAGTGTGAACTTTATAACCTTCCCTCATAGAAAAGAGTATAAAAATTACTCAAAAATATGAAAAGAGAGAATATCACGTCTTCCAGGAATCCCACCTGTAGTACGACCTAGAACTCTTAAAAGCAGTGTCTAAAACATATTTGGACCCCCATGTTCATTGCAAAATTGTTCACAATCATCAAGAGATGGAGCTATCCTAAATGTCTATCACTAGGTGAACAGAGAGAGAAAATGGGTTGTATACATACAATGCAATGGCATACAACGTTGGGAAAACAACCTTTCAGATACTAGGGCATAAATGCACATCAAGGACATTATGCTCAGCAAAATAAATCTATTGTCCCATTTCTGTAAAGTATGGTGTTACTGGAAGTTTCGCCAGTGCAAGGAACAGGGCCAAGGTATGGCGGTACCGTGGTATGGTTTCCCCACAGGGTGCCAGTATTAAAGGGAAAGTTAATTCAATGACACTTGTTGAAGATGATAATGCGGCTTTCACTCAGGAATACTTCTATAGGTATAGGGACCTATGCTATTGGGCTTTACACTGGGAGAGAGACAGGACTCTCACTAAATATAGCAAGAGAAAGTGTGCAATTATAGCTAAGGAGCAGTATGGAGACCAGACTGATGCAAAATCCTACAAGGAGGGATGCTTGGCTGACTCAGTTAAGCGTCTGCCTTTGGCTCAGTTAATGATACCAGGGTTCTGGGATCAACTCCTTGCTCAGTGAAGAGCTGCTTCTTCCTCTGCCTGCTGCTCTCCTTGTTTGTGCTCAATCGTTCCCTTCCTCTGACAAATAAATAAATAAAATCTTAAAAAAAAAAAAGGAAAATCCTACAAGGAAATGTTGAGGATAAAGAGGGTTCTGGATAAGTCTACTCTCAGGTTTCTTGCGGAAGACAGGTCCAAGTGAAGAGACATCAGTGGCAGATGGTGAGGATGACAAAACCAGTCACATATCCAAGCGATCAGAAGTGGAAGGTGCAGGATCTGGAGGAATACATTCAGCAAGGTGGGACTTTAAGCTCGATGTGACAAGGAAGTGCACAGAGAGTCTAAGAGAAGGTTCAGGGGCCTGACCCAGTGTGGTGAACCAAGAATTCTCCTCACCAAACAGCACCCAGAAAGGCATGGAAGTGTGGCAAGAGGTCCGGGGCAGAGGTGCGGCTGCAGTAAGGCACCGAGGCAGGGTGCACGCTTGTGGTACCGAGGTATGATGCCGCCTCAGAACCACTCAGGGGCGCACGTGTGGGGTGTGGACCAGCTGCTCACGGGGCCCCGCGCAGCTGCGGAGGAGCAATGTCGCCCCCGTGTCCAGCGGCGGCGCGTCACAGGGACCCTGCTAAAGGAAAGGAGTATTCAATGACCTTGTTCTACAAGGGAATGCTGACTTTTTTCAGGACCCCGGCATTAGGTAAAAGGACTCCTCCCACTGGGACTCCTCAGTGCGGGACTGACTGAGACCGACTCCAGATACAGCGTGACAAGTGCACTTTTGTGACTCCGGGAGAGACTGGGCTCAGCTCAAAATCCAGTCTCAGCAATTGTGGCTACAGAATTGGAACTAATAAATGAATTTCCTTTAGCAGCTGAGATTGTGGCAATTTGTTACACAGCAATGAAAACTAGTACAGTAATCAATGTGAAATCAATTATTATGTTTATTGCATAAAATACAGAAATATATGGTCCTTATTAATACTTGAGAAATTGATCTATGGGACTACATTAAACTTTAAAACTTTTATAAGTCAATGCAGAAATCCGTAGACTAAAAGGCAACTTACAGTAAGAGACAAACTAATTGCAAATCCTACACTGATTAGGGAATTTCTATCCAACATATTTCAGGAAATTCTACAACTCAACAAGAGAAAAACAACCCCATTAAAATAAGGACAGAGGATTCAATAGGCATTTCTCCAAAAAGGGAATAAATATGATTAACAAGTATATGAAAAATGTTTCATATCATTAATCATCAGGGAAATGCATGGAAATGCATCAGGGAAATCCCAACCCTGATGATATAACACCTCACATGTATCTAATGTCTCTTATCAAAGGAACAGAAAATGACAATTCATTGCAGGGAAGGAATAGAAGGAGATGAAGAAGTTGGAACACTAGACCTATTGTGTGTGAATGTAAATAGTGACCCCAAATACTTTACGCATGCAAATAGGAAATAGTAGGGAATTACACAAAAACATAAAAAGAGAGGATACCATATGATCTAGTAATCCCACTTGTGATTTCATCCAAAATTACTAAGAGGAGAATTTTGAGATGTTTGGACCCCTGTTTTCACCACAACATTATTCACTGTTGCCCTGTGGTGGAACCAATCCACGTGTTCATTGCTAGATGAATGGATGGAGAAAACAGGGTGTATATATACAATGGAATACTCTGCAGCCTTAAGAAAAATAATTCTTTCACATGCAGCTACATGAATGGACTTCAAGGATATCATACAAAGAGAAATAGGCCAGTATCAAAAATGACAAATACTATATGATCCCACTTGTTTGAACTATCTAAAGTACTCCAAAGTCATAGAAACAAAAGTAGAATCACAGTTCCCAAATGCTAGGCGAAGAGAGAGGAGACATTAGTGTGTTGGTTATACAATTTCAAAACCGTAAGATAAAAAAGACTTAAGGAAATGCTCGACACGAAGTAAACACCCTGAACACTATGTATACACTGAAAAACAGCTGAGATAATAGTTAGGAAAATATTTTTTACACACAGATTGCTCAATGGCATAAATGATGCAGGTCAGAGGGAAAAGTAACTTGAAGGGTCTCTATGTTGAGCTCTAAGCCTTGACTCACCATCTGGGAGAAGCAACCATTAAGCAAATATCTTGCTATCTTAAGATTCAGGACTGATTAGAAGATCCTTACACTCTTGAAGACCAGATTTTACATGGCTGAGAACCATTGCTCTATCCTGCTCAGTGTCCACACTGTTCAAACTCTCCAATCATAGTTTACACCCCCTTGGTTACCTTGACTAGCCCTTTTTTTTTTTTTTGGTCTTTTAGATAATCTCTACACCAATGTGAGGCCTGAACTCAGGGCCCCAAAATCAAGAGTCACAAGCTTTACCAGTGAAGCCAGCCAGTAACCCCCTTGCTTAACCCATTTCTGCCTGAGGAAAAGTCCAATAATACTCTCACCCACAGTTTCTACCCACCATCCCTCCCCTGACCCAATGCACCTGCTGATCACGCAGACTGCTGCCCCAGGGGCCCTTCTGGTCACCCCTGTCAAATGATTCTAGGACACCTTGAGTATGAAAAAATATTTGTCTTTATAACGATCCTTTTTGTGTCTGTGCGTGTAAGTATCTGCAAAACCAAGTCCAGGGTATCTTATTAGAACAATTGGTGCGGCTCCCACAGATGATTCACAAGGAGAGGATGATACATCCTTGGACGGCTTGAGCTCATCAACCAGACCCAGCAAACCTAGCAACCACCTATGGGACACTGCTGCTTGTTGGCGTGTTTGCTGCTTGACTGCTACTGCATTCTGTTGTTTTTGTCCAATACGGCCAAGATTTCTCAACCTAAAATCTGTGCTCCCTGCAAGAACCGTCATACAGAGTGCCGTCTTCAAAGCCATGCCCCAAGGCGATGTAAGAGAATATTGTACTCCCCCACATGGACTGCCCCAAGGGTGCCTAGTATGCTAGACTGTCAAGGCTGGAATCCAATCAAGTTCCCTTCTGCCCACCGTGGGGTAAACATAGACATGGATAGCAAGAGAAATAGTGAAGAATTCACAAAGCTGTGGAAATTGAAACACAACACAAGAACAATCAACAGGTCAAACAATGAAATCGAAGGGAACTAAAAAATAATCTTGAACAGAAAAAAAATGAAAACTATATATAAGAAACTTTGAGATGCAGCAAATTCAGTTATCGGAGGACATTTATACTAAACACATTACATGAAGTATAGAGAAAGATCTCAACTAACAACCTAACCTTAACCTCAGGGAAGAAGAGAACAAACTACTAAATCAAAAATTAGCTGTAAGAGGAAATAATATGGATGGATTAAAAGTGAAGGATAGATAGAAGGACAATAGAAAGATCATAGAAATAAAAGATCTGTTTTATTTCTTTACTTTCTTAAGATTTATTTATTTTATAGAAAGAGCATGAGCCAGGGAAGGGACATAAAAGAGTCCTAAGGAGCGCCCAGATGAGAGCAAAGACCAATCTCACGACCATCTCAAGCCCCTGAGGTTGTGACCTGAGAAAAACCAAGAGGTGATTGCTTAACAGCCATATGTTACAAAGACACCCCAAAATAAGATTTCCCTTTTAAAAAAGATTGGTCTTGAAAAAAATTGACATGTTTTAGTTAGACTACCATACAGAAACAGGGAGGAATCCAGTTTACAAAATCAGAAACAAAAGAGGAGACATTACAACTCTTACCATAGAAATATCCAGCCCGTCCTGCCACAGCTCCTGATTTCCAGACTGCGAGCAGAATCGGAGCATCTTCCTTCAGGCCAATCTCTTTCCTGTCTGTGTTCCTCTCTCTTTCTGCCCAAAACAATGACAGGCCATGGAGAGGGGACCACAGGTCTGCAGCCATGTGGATCCGCACACAGGACCGATGACACACGACCTGGACGGCTCAGGCACACAGACAGACCCAAGGGCAGCGGCCACCACGTCAAGGGCTTGTGGCTCCCTTGCTGCCTGAGGGCTCCCGCGCTGTGCTGTGTAGGGTCGGGTGTGGCCACGACGCCCCACACTAACACTGGGGACCGCGGAAAGTGGGGTCCCCCTACGCTGCCCCAAAGAGTGCGGTGAAGAGCGCCAAGCCCCGCAGAGCCCCACATGGGACCAAGACACCGCTGCGTGCGGTGCCGCAAGGGGTCGACCCAGGAGCACTGATGGGGCTGAGGACAGCGTCGCGGTGCTCGGGCGGCTCGCTGTTACCAAGATGAGCCTCCGCAGAGAGAAAGAATATTCATGATGCCTGTGAGGATGGTAAGGCAGGCATGACTCAGATCACAGAAATAGAGGGACCCCTCCAACTGGGACTTCACTTTGGGGAGACAGCGCCCTTCACTCCAACCATGTCATGGGCCAGTGGGAATTATGGCTAAAGGGGAGAGTGGAAGGAACATTGTCAGAGGTAACTAAGGGGTTTCTGCTTAAGGCGACCACACAGGATTCTTGCTGACAAAAGTCCAGAGGGATCAGACAGCACCTCGGGAAGGACGGCCACCCTGAGGAGATATCTAGGGTGTCCCCAGATGGAAAGACGGGGTTCTGGTTGAAGTTCACCCAGCAGAGTTCCTTCTAATACTCATTACATGGAGGTGCACAGATGACCCTCGGAGAACGTTCAGGAACCTGACTGAGGTATGAGAAAGCAGAAATGTGGTCATGGAGGAGGCTCGATCCCAGAACCCTGGGATCATGACCTGAGCTGAAGGCAGACGCTTAACGACTGAGCCGCCCAGGCCCCCCAACACTTACACTTTTTTTTAAAAGATTTTATTTATTTGACAGAGAGACAGTGAGAGAGTGATCACAAGCAGGGGGAGTGGGAGAGGGAAAAGCAGGCTTCCCACAGAGCCAGGAGCCCAATGCAGAGCTTGATCCCAGGACGCTATGATCATGATCTGAGCCAAAAGCAGATGCTTAATGACTGAACCACTCACAAATTTCTTTTAAAAATTGACGTATGAGCTCTCTGGGCTCAGACCTAGTTTGTGGCGACATGGCTAAACGCACCAAGAAGGTCAGAATCGTGGGCAAATACGGGACCCGTTATGGTGCCTCCCTCAGGAAAATGGTGAAGAAGATTGAGATAAGCCAGCATGCCAAATACACTTGCTCCTTTTGTGGCAAAACCAAGATGAAAAGACGAGCTGTGGGGATCTGGCATTGTGGCTCCTGCATGAAAACCGTCGCTGGTGGCGCCTGGACCTACAACACCACTTCTGCTGTCACAGTAAAGTCTGCCATCAGAAGACTGAAGGAGTTGAAAGACCAGTAGAAGCTCCACCATTTGAAACATTGCTAGCCTATAATAAATGGGTTAATTTATGTAACAAAAAAAATTGACGTATGATACTTCCTTTAGGACTTTTGCACTTCATTACAAGCATCAACAGAGTACGGAGCAAAATTCAGAGAGGAGAATATAATTACAAATCAAATATCTGATAAAGAGTTTCCCATCCAGAATATTTTAGGAACTTCTACAACTCAACAAGATCAAAACAAATAGCCCCATTAATATGCGCAGAAGATTCAATAGACATTTCTCTAAAGAAGGTATACAAATTGCCAACTAGCATATGAATGACGCCCAGCATCACTAATCACCAGGGAAATGCATATCAAAACCACAGTGATATCTTATCTAACAATATCAGAAGAGCCACTATCAAAAAACAAAAACAAAAAAAGTCGCTCTCTTCCTCAGCGCTGCTACGGAGGTGGCGGCCGTCTGTTACTGGGCATCGTGGCAGCCCTCAGAACTTCGGTGAAGCCCAGGATCATTAAAAAGAGGACCAAGAAGGTCATCCGGCGCCAATCAAACAAATATGTCAAAATTAAGCACAACCAGAGGCATTGACAATAGGGTGCACAGAAGATTCAAGGGCCAGAACATGATGCCCTACATTGGTTATGGGAGGAACAAGAAAACAAAGTTCATGTTTCCCAGTGGCATGTGGAAGTTCCTAGCCCACAACATCAAGGAGCTTGAAGTGATGCTGATGTGGTGCAACCAATATCACTATGCAAAGATTGCTCACAATGTCTCCTCCAAGAATTACAAAGCCACGGTGAAAAGAGTTACCAATCCGAACACCAGGCTCTGCAGCAAAGAAAATGAATAGACAGCTTGTCGTGCACATCATATTTGTGTTAATAAAACCATAAATCTACAAGAAAAAAGAAGGAAAAATGACTATTGCTGGGGGGGCAGAGATGGAATTGAGAGTAAAGAAAACGAGACGCTATTGGTGTGAATGTGAATTGTGTGTACCCCTCCTTGATAAAAACAGTATAGAAGTTACTCAAAAATATGAAAAGAGAGAATATCACATGATCCAGATATCCCACTTCTGGATTAACCAGAACTAGAAACACATTTGGCCACCCATGTTCATTGTAAAGTTGTTCATATCAGCAAGAGATGGAACTATTCCAAAATAAATCACTAGAAGAGTGGAGAGAGAAAATGGGGTGCTTACGTACAATGCAATACTCTGCAGCCTTCAGGAAAACAGCAGCAGCAACAACAACAAAAATTATTCAGATAATATGGCATGAATGTGTATCAAGGATATTTTACAGAGTAAAATAACCCAGTCACAAGAAAATTAATCTGTTTCCCCCACTTCGTTAAAGTATGGTACTAGGGGCCCCTGGGTGGCTCAGTCATTGAGTGTCTACCTTCTGCTCAGGTCATGATCCAAGGGTCCTGGGATCCAGACCCTGCATCGGGCTCCCTGATCTCCCTCTCCCACTCCCCCTGCTGGTGTTCCGTCTCTCACTGTGTCTCTTTCTGTCAAATAAACAAATAAAATATTTTTTAAAAATAAATAAATAAAATATGGGACTAGTAGGTTCGCCCGTGCAGGGAACGGTGCGACGGATGGTACAGTGGTAACGCGACGCGGTTTCCTACACGGAGTCGCGGTTGAGGGGAAAGGACATTCGATGACACTTGCTAACAATGCTATTGCAGTTCGCAGTCAGGAGCGCTGCAATATCCTAGAGGAACCTCAGTAATTGGCTTTACAAGGGGGAGACACAGAACTCACCCCAAATATGGCAAGAACAAACGTGCAATTACTTCAGTGATTTTTTTTTTATTTGACCATGTGTGCAATTGGAGCCAAACAGCATGAGAGAGGACAGTGGATTGATCAGAAATCCTAAGAGGAAACATCAGGATAAGGAGGTTTCTAGACAAGCTTCCTCTGTTCATCCCTGTTGAAAATGGATCACGGTGAAGAGACATCAGTGGCAGATGGTGAGGATGACAAAACCGGTCACACATGCAAGCGATCAGAAGCGGAGGCTGCAGGATCAGGGGAAACACACTCACCCGGGTGGGACTTTAAGCTCGATGTGACAAGGAAGTGCACAGAGAGTCTAAGAGAAGGGTCAGGGGCCTGACCCAGTGTGGTGAACCAAGAATTCTCCTCACCATACGGCTCCTGGCAAGGCCTGGAACTGTGGCCAGAGGTCCCGGGCAGAGGTGCGGCTGCAGTAAGGCACCGAGGCAGGGTGCGGGCTTGAGGTGTCCCGAGGTACGATGCCACCTCAGAACCACTCAGGGGCGCACGTGCGGGGTGTGGACCAGCTGCTCACGGGGCCCCACACAGCTGCGGAGGAGCGAGGTCGCCCGCCGTGTCCAGCGGCGGCGCGTCACAGGGACCCTGCTAAAGGAAAGGAGTATTCAGTGACCTTGTTCAACAAGGGAATGCAGACTTTCTTCGGGACCTGGGCACTAGGTATTGGGACCCCTGTTACTGGGACTCCTCAGTGCGGGACTGACTGGGACCAGCTCCAGATACAGTGTGGCCCGTGTGCATGGAGACAAGGAGCCCGTGCGGACTATGTGGTGAAATTACTGAGAGGGAACATCAGGGTGAAAGGGGCTTCGGGGTAAAACCATGGAACTTGCAGGGATAAAAGGACGTCACCAAATATCACCTGGGAGACGCAGAGGCATGAGGGTCCTCATCATATACACAGGAGCTCAGATACGAATGTTTTGATGAAGATCATTTAGTGGGGCTCCTTTGTACGTAATTTACAAACAAGTGCACACATCAGCCCTACGTGAAGTTTTAGAAATCTGAGTAAGTGTAGCGAGGTAAAGAACATTTGTCACCAATGACTACCTGCTGTGAGCTGCAGTACTGTAAGAAGAACCACCCTAATTTGGTGTCACCTACCGAACCCAGGTTTGGTGCGCAGTAGGGGCCAGTGCAGAGCTGAGGGATGGGGCAGGTAAGGCCCCAAGGTAATGACAGGTCAGGAACTTGGATTCAGAGCTGCAGGGCATTCCAGAACTACTTGTCATGCAAGGAACTCAATGACAAAAAATCATGTAAAGACACCTGTTACAATGATAAGAAAGGCTTTGTTCAGTTCCTTCTCAATACACACAGGGACCTGTGCCATTGGGATTTAAAACTGAAGAAGAGACTGGGCTCACCTCCAAACAGATCCTGCGCAGTTCTGACCACACAGCTTCTACAAATATATGGTTTTCATTTAAGCCACTGAGTTTGTGGCAATTTGTGTGTGTGTGTGTGTGTATACATATATATATTATTAATACTGGTATAAACTACCAGTAATAGTAAAATATGACAGTAATCAATGTGAAAACAATTAGTATATTTCTTACACAAGCAGTACACAAATACTGTACTTACGAATTTTGAAAAATAGACAAATGTGACTACAACGGATTTTAAACATCTGCACAGCCAAGGAAAAAAACTCTTGAGTAAAGGTGACTCACAGAACGGGAGTTATCTTGACGCAAGCATAAACACACATACGCACTCCCGCACACACACTAAATGAAAATGCATCACAACGGTTTATGAAATGCAGCAAAAGCAGTTCTCAGAGGATATTTGTACTGAAAATTACTACCATAAGGATAAAGAAATATTTCAAATGACAACCTAACCTTAGTCTCTTTGAAAAACAGCGAGAACAACCTACTAAATCAAAAATCAGCTGTAGGAAGGAAATAATATGGATGGAGCAGAAATTGGGGATGTAAGATAGAAGCACAATAGGACAAACGGACACGGTTTCCCTTGAACAAAGATAATCAAAATTGACAATTTTCATTAGACTGACCAGACAAACAAGGGAGGACTCCGTCCAGTACAATCTGGAACGAAAGACAGGACACGTCAACTCCTACCACGGAAGGACAAAGCACCAGAAGAGACGACTCTCACAATTCCAAACCCACAACAGGACACCTTCCAAGAAGCGGTCACATCCTACGTTCGTACCTTTCTTCCACATTGCTTTACTTGACATTCTCCAACCAGGCTGAGTCCCACAGGACCCTCTCCCCTCTGCCTGCTGACCTTGCAGGCTGCTTCCCTGCTGGCCCTGCCTGCCGGCCGCCTCCCCTGTCTTTAGGGACCACGAGCAGAATAGGAATTTCTTCCTTCAGGCTAATCTCTTTCTGTCTGTGTTCCTCTCTCTTTCTGCCCAAAACAACGGCAGGCCATGTAGGGGGGACAACAGGCCTGCAGCCATGTGGATCCGCACACAGGACCGACGACACACGGCTCGAACGGCGGGGGCGCACAGACGGCACCCAAGGGCAGCAGCCACCACGTAAAGGGAAACTGTGCTTGTGGCTCCTTTGCTGCTTGAGGGCTCCCGTGCTGTGCTGTCTAGGGTCCGGTGTGGCCACAATGCCCCACGTTATCACTGGGGACCTCGGAAAGTGGGGTCCCTAAACAGCCTCAAAGAGTGCGGTGAAGAGCGCCAAGCCCCGCAGAGCCCCACGAGGGGCGCGAACCAGCTCCAAACACAACCACCTGCAGTGCCACGAGGGACCACCCAGGAGCGCTGATGCGGCTGAGGACAGTGTCGCGGTGCTCGGGCAGCTCGCTGTTGCCAAGACGAGCCTCCGCAGAGAGAAAGAATATTCATGACGCCTGTGAGGATGGTAAGGCAGGTATGACTCGGATCATAGCAATAGATAGAGGAGCCCCTCCAACTGGGACTTCACTTCGGGGAGACAGCGCCCTTCACCCCAACCATGTCATGGGCCAGTGGGAATGATGGCTAAAGGGGAGAGTGGAAGGAACATTAACAGGGGTAATTAAGGGGTTTCTGCTTAAGAAGACCACACAGGATTCTTGCTGAGGAAAGTTCAGAGGGATCAGACAGCACCTCAGGAAGGATGGCCACCCTGAGGAGATATCTAGGGTGTCCCCAGATGGAAAGACGGGGTTCTGGTCGAAGTTGACCTGGCAGAGTTCTTCCTAAAACTTATTACAAGGAGGTACACAGATGACTCTTAGAGAAAGTTCGGGAGGCTGACTCAGGTATGGGAAAGGAGAAATGTTGTCAGAGAGGAGGCCCACATCTGGTATGCAGTGCAAAATTCCAAGGAGCGAAGGGTCGCTGTGCACATAAGACACCATGGACAGTGAGGTGCATGGTCCACTGTCCTGTGCGCACAGTGCACATGTTAGTGATGCGTGCAGAGTGGCAGAACTGTGTCACAGACATACCACATTATAGAAAACAAATACTCACTGACATCTTTCAGAAGGTGAGACACGCTTTATAAGGGACATTGGCAATAAGTATAGGGAACTCTGACTTTGGAATTCCTGAAACTGGGAGACACTGGCTCCGCTCTAATAACAGCCTGGGCAATTGTGACTACAGAACATGATGTAATACATGAGTTTCCTATGGCCTCTGAGCTGTGCCATTTGAGGGCAATGAAAAGACCTTCAGTGATCAATTGTAGATCTCTGGTTATATCTACTACACGAGCAGTACACAATTATTACAATTGCCCATTTTTAAAAATTGACCGATGATACTGTATCAATCTTTAAGACTTTTGCACTTCAGTGAAAGAATCAACAGAGTAAGGGACAACTTACAGAAAAGGAGAACATAATTAGAAAACAAATATCTGATAAAGAGTTTCTATCCAGCCTATTTCAGGAATTTCTACAACTCAACAAAATCAAAACAAACATGCCCATTAATATGGGCAGAAGATTCAATAGANTCAGGAATTTCTACAACTCAACAAAATCAAAACAAACATGCCCATTAATATGGGCAGAAGATTCAATAG
>LNAC01001889.1:1005-76405 GCA_002007465.1 Ailurus styani
AGGTTGCGGAGAAAGGGGAACCCTCCTACACTGTTGGTGGGAATGCAAACTGGTGCAGCCACTCTGGAAAACAGTATGGAGATTCCTCAAAAAGTTGAAAATGGAGCTACCCTACGACCCAGCAATCGCACTACTGGGTATTTATCCTAAAGACACAAAGGTAGTGATCCTCAGGGGCACGTGCACCCGAATGTTTATAGCAGCAATGTCCACAATAGCCAAACTATGGAAAGAACCTAGATGTCCATCAACAGATGAATGGATAAAGAAGAAGTGGTATATATATACAATGGAATACTATGCAGCTATCAAAAGAAACAAAATCTTGCCATTTGCAATGACATGGATGGAACTGGAGGGTATTATGCTGAGCGAAATAAGTCAATCAGAGAAAGACAATTATCATATGATCTCTCTGATATGAGGAACTTGAGGAGCAGGGTGGGGGGTCGTGGGGGTAGGGAGGGAAAAATAATGAAACAAGATGGGATGGGGAAGGAGACAAACCATAAGAGACTGCTAATCTCACAAAACAAACTGAGGGTTACTGGGGGGTGGGAGGGTAGGGATAGGGTGGATGGGTTATGGACATTGGAGAGGGTTTGTGCTTTCGTGAATGCTGTGAAAGATGTAAGCCTGATGATTCATAGACCTGTACCCCTTGGGCAAAGAATAAAAAAAAAAAAGAATGATTTGTAGTTTGGCTGTGTATGACTTCCAATGCCCTAATATTCGCTGTTGGAAACTGTTTTGATTAGCATAGTGTAGCACAGCATTTAATGGTCCTTAAGAAAAAGCTGCAGATCTCATTTCAAAATTTAACATGAACATTTATTTGTCATTTTAATTTTAATTTAATGCACAATACAGGTTTTTTCTTGCATATTATATAAATATATATGCATATACTTTCCAAGAAACAGCATAGGCCTGCAATAAAAGTTAGTGAGCAATAAGAAATAATAATTAAAATATATAAGAATAGAGCACAAAGGAACACATATAATGCTAAATTGCATATTTCAGATGAAAAGATACTTTAGTTTTGTGTGCTCCTCCCCACCTCCCCACCCAAAAAAGAAGTGAAGCTTAATAGACAAGAGAACTTATGATGAATATAAATATTAGAAAATAAGTAGCACCTTTGGTCAATAAAATGATTGTCAACATTTATTTCTAGAAAGCCTAAGAGTACATTTCTGATTTTGTAAATAAAACAAGTTAATATGTACCATGAAGTATAACTGCTGCATATTTCAGAACTTGCATAGAATGTTTACTGATGGAATAAAATGAAATCCTCAAAATAGAGTGTTAATTTTTAAATAACAAAAATGCTACAGGTATTTGTTTCCTGTATCTTACTTTGAAAATTAGCCAGAGAATTCCTCTAATATCCATTCAGCTTGCACCATAGGATACCGTAGTATTAATTTAATAATCTAGACCCATCCATTTATTTCAATAAAGGAATTTTTCTGTGCATGGCACTTTTCTATGCATTAAAGCTATTATTATAACTAAGATAACATCCTTGTCCACAAGGAGCTCACATTCTAGTAAGATGGAGATGAATTTGAAAGTATATTCAAAACTACAGGCAAAATATGTACTCTCATAAAGTAATTCAACATTTGGTTGCAAATGAGTTGTGCAGAGAAACAGTAACTACAATGAACAGAGACAGTAGAAATGAAAATTGAGTGGTAAATGATTCCAGTAGTCAACGAGTTTGCTTAAAAATGAAGAACTAGGAAAAAAATGAAGTAGGAACATATTGAACTGAAAATACTTTTAAAATAATCAACAACATAATGTATTCCTGACTTAAATAAATCTACACTGTTTAGTTAAAAACAAAATACATATTAATATGAAAATTCTAGTTCTTTCATTTTGTTAATTTCCCCTCATGTTTTATCTGCCAAGTTCAGAACCACTGTATATGCAAAAATTATAGAAATATATATTCCAAGATCAAATCGTAATCACTTTAACTACATTCAGTTGTAAGAAGGCAAAAAGAAGTGCATTCTATCTTACATTTTAAAACTTTGACTGCCATTGAAATTATTTCATACCCATATTGATTTTTTGAAAATGAAATACGTACAGCCATGATTTAGGTCACGTAAAGATAACTGACTGGATCATCTTAGGTGTCAAGCAAATCTACCATTTCTCTTCATTTTCCTATCATAGTAATTGTAGTTGATAGACCATGTGACAGTAGGATCATTTGTTCAGTGTTCTTTAAAGTGCTTAGGGAACAAACAAATCAACTACATTCTTTTCACTTAAAAATCATAAAAATACAGCCCAAGATACAATTTATATTTAAAAAAATAATTCTACAGATTAATTGCTAGAGAATTCTTGCAGAAGTTAGCTAGGTTGGCCATTGCCAAGCAATGTCTTATATCTATCTTCTTAGCAACATGTCATTATGTATAACTTTTATTCCAATAATCTTACTTTTAATGTTTGCCATACATACCAATGGGATAAGAAAGAAATACTTGTTATAGAAGTAGTAAATGTTTCCAGAAATATCTCAGAAATAGGAAGTTATTCATTCTAAGAAACATTAATCAATATGGTAGTTTAAAATATTTGGAGGGAAGTGCTTTTAAATAAGAAGCTTCAAATCAAGTGTAAATTTTAGCAAATACATGGAAATACTTTACTGTCCCATCTTCAACATAGGAATTTCTATACCTGACTCATATCTAAGTAATTTGCAATCTCATTTTTATCATATTACAAAGAAAGGGACTTCTATTTATTGATGCACTTGGTGCAGCTTGCCCTGTCACACAGACAAGACAAACTGAGTATAGATGGATGTCAGCTTCCCTAAATCTAATCAAACATATCACTGACTACAAGTGCATCATGGGCCCTATTCATGAAAGATTTTACTGTAACACATCAGTTCATCAAAACTTTTATTAAAGTATGTTCTTAGGGTAAATATCCTTATGAATTAAGCAAACAAATACCGAGTACAGATTGCTTTTACACTTTTAGCAAATTCCTAATAGCAACCATTCTCCCCTTCACTAGGGATTTTTTATTTAGAAGTGATTTTTTTTCTGAAATAGAATAAAAAAGAAAACCTGAAAAAAATCTATCTAGATAAGATGGGGACAGAGAAAGGTAGTATCACAAAGATAAAGGAAACTATAGTTCTGCAATTGCCAGACACCTTTTGTCAGATTTTGTGTTAACTACATAGAATGACCATCTAATAAAGAAAGAATTCTTGAGATAGGTCTTATCCTAATAATTTTATTAACTCGTCCTCAGGTTCTTGGATCAAGAAATACTGTTGGAGCGTTCTCCTCAAATTTATACAATGACGATAATTTCTTACATACAACTTAATAATTTAATAAACTTGCATTGTGTGTTCTGTGCTCTGGAATTAAATTTTTAGGAAACAAGTGAATGATGCTTCTAAAATAAAATAGGAACACAAAGAAAGGAGGAATTAATGTAATATTGACACACATTCTATAAACACATTATTGGCAAGTTATTTTTAATGACTTAGATATTGGTATAGCCACATATATTGTGTAAAATCGTTCATACCACCAATTATTATGTCCAGTTTACTCAGAATTATCTACTGTGGGAATCATTAAATACTCTTCAAATTAAATTTACAAACATGATTTAGGAAAATATGACTCAGGAGAAATATACTTATTTTGGAAATAAAGGATTTATCAAACTGGAATAAGTGTTTCCAGGTAAATATGTATTCAGTCTATAAAGTTTACCATTAAAACAGGATGGCTTATGCAGTGCAATGGAGAAAAAGGTGGGTCAGGAGTCAAAAGACTTGGGTTCTATTTCCTACCCTGCATTTACTCAAAAGATTGATATATGTTTAGGTAAAGCCCTTAACCTGTTCTGGTCTTATTCTGTAAAAATGTGTATATCTAACAAACTAATTTAGAGGGTTGAGAAGATGAAATGAATTATACATATTTTTGATACATAAATATATCAAAATGAAATACAACACAAATCAAAATACAATTACATCTAATGCTTAGAAAATAAACACTTCCAAGATTTATTTATGTATTTAAGAGAAAGAGAGAGAGAAAGCACAAGCAAGGGGAGGGACAGAAGGAGAGGGAGGGCAACCCCACGCTGACTCCACGCTGAACATGGAGCCCAGCTCAGGGTTCAATCTCACAACCCTGAGATCATGACCTGAGCTGAAACCAAGAGTCGGTCGCTCAACCAACTGAGCCACCCAGGTGCCTCCAAAATAAACACTTTAGTTCTCATGTCCTTTCTCACTAAATCCAGAAATCTTCATATTTTAGAAGAAAATATGTGGAAATATGTAGAAAGCATGTGGTAGAAAAATAAATTCCTTTAAATAGTATATCCAAAATTTGTACTCTTATGAACAAGCTATATAAACTAGGTCTAACTTCAAAATCTTTTTTAGATATGTATGAAATTAAAATAACAACAAACGCAGAATAAAAAGCTTAGAGTAATACGTTTCAAAATTTACCCTGAAATTCATATGAGTTCCGATCTTTTGTTCATCTGAACAGAACTTTTTACCAACTTATGGTTTGATACAATATTGAGTAGCAGTGTTTCCATACAGAGCTTCTCTTGCTTATTTTGCCATATTTGAATTTCAAACAAAAAAGCTTGTTTTGCTATGTGAAGAAAAAAATATTTGCTGAAAAGGTAATCAATTAATCACCTATTGATAGATTCCTGAATGTTACTCATACTATTAACAAGTATATGTGGAGACTGAAAAACATGTGTTCATGCACACAGAGGAGCTTTACTAAACCCGCCAAAGAAACAAGAATCCTCTATTAAAAATGCCCAGAATTGGGCGCCTGGGTGGCTCAGTGGGTTAAAGCCTCTGCTTTCGGCTCAGGTCATGATCTCAGGGTCCCGGGATCGAGGCCCGCATCGGGCTCCCTGCTCAGCGGGGAGCCTGCTTCCCCCTCTCTCTCTCTGCCTGCCTCTCTGCCTCCTTGTGATCTCTCTCCCTCTGTGAAATAAATAAATAAAATCTTAAAAAAAAAATTGCCCAGAATTGATGGAAAATGCTTAAGAAGCTGGACTAGACATTGTGAAAAACAATGAAAGGAAAATATTTTTTAAAAATAATTAGGAGAAAAAAAGGAGGTGAGAAGGTAAGGTAGCTCAGGATTGGGATGGGAGAAATAATTCAGTCTAAAAAATTCCCATATGCTCTATTAACACAAAAAAAATCTGTTTGCAATATTACTTTGCCTCTTAACACAGGGACCTAAAAGCATGATTCTCAATACTATAACAATGCTTTCATGAACTGCACATATGTGGAATAAAGCGAAGAAAGGCAGTGGGTGGGGGGAGACTAACATAAACCAGATCACAGGATCTCATAGGAGTTAAAAATTAGTGTACAAACAACTGATAGCAAAGAAAAGAAAATGAGAACTACAAAAAATGATGTGAGCTCAGCAAATTGTTCATGTTTTAATTATCAACAAAGATAATTTCTGATTTTGATTATACAAGCATTATAATGACTGATAATTGAGCCTCTCAGCTTTTAAGTGCCGGGAGACCAGGATGTATAAAAATCAAAACCTAAAAAAACAAAGTGAGTTGAATAAAGTAAAAATTCTAATTTCAATTTATATCAAGTAATTTTGATGATGCTTGGTACTGTGAAGTGTGGTGGTAAGGAATCTATTTGATAAGATGTATCGGGGATCTCATTGCACTGAAGGAGCGTGTAGGGTATGCAATGGCCCCGTGCTGTCTTGGTAAGCTTTGTTTCTCAAAGCTGTGAGGCCTTTTAAGAAGATTAGATACATCCAGAAGAGTTAGTGCCAAGGAGAGGAAGATTGATTTTTCTAGATTCCTAAAAATCATATTCATTTATATATTTATCATGCACAGGGAGACTTCTATTAACAGTATGTCTTCTAGATTCTATGCACCTTCCTGATCCAGGATACCTCAAGCCTCCAATCACAGGAGTTCCCTCACTTGTGCAGACGAGAGGTCATGGCCAAATGTATATACTACTGATTCCAGGAAGATGGCCATTCCTACAAATCACAACTAATTAAGACCAGATGCAGCCCATGTGATTTTGTGAAAGATGTACTAGAAACACAGCATCTAAAATAATGCAAAGGAGAACACTATTCTATGGATCTCAAAAGTCTTAGAGGGAAAGGACAAAGGCAAGGACACTTGTTCTTTCTATAGAACAAATGGACAGAGAGGACAATGGCAGTTACAGATGTTCAAGGAAACTTGAAAAATGAATTAGGATGTAGGGGCTGTTGCATTAAATGATGAAAATAAATATATACTATATAGATGAACCAAATCTTTTATATCTTATTACCTTTTTAGGTTTTTTTGGTAGCTTGGATGATCCTCTAAATAGGAATCTCTGTAACTCTGAATATAATGTTTTATATGAAGTACTTTTTAAGTCATAATAAGTAGCAACCAACATGGGAATTACTTGTCCATAAAGAAAATAAGATTTTTCTTCTAAATCCAACCTCAGGGAAAATATATTATCCCTGAGTCATATAAATATGTCATTATTTTATGCAAAAAGTCATATTAAAACAATTATGGCTATTATAAAATCATTACCATTATTTGGTATAATTTGCATTGGCTAAAAAAGCAGGCAACTTGAAATTATATATCAGTTTATAGCAAACAGTCTCTAATGAACACTAAATAAATCAGAATACAAATTGCAGTTAAACCTAATTGGTTTACTGTATAGGGTTTAAATTTTTTGTATCTATATTTTATCTACCTTTGCTTCTACAGATTCTATTGAAGGCAGCATACTAGTGAACACTGTAGGGGCACTTTCTGCTTTCATATAAATCCAAGTTTTAGTTCTGGTTCTGTCACATACTACTTTTCACTTTGGGTAATTAGCTGAACTTTGTGTGTCTGATTTTTGTTTTGTTTCTCTCATCTATTATATCAGGTCAATAACCTCTACTTATAATTTTGTTTGAATATTAAAATGTATTATGTAGGCAAAATTCGTGGTATAAATATCAGTTCTCTTCTCATTTCATACCCTTTCTCCCTATTAAATGGAACCTAACGATCATGATTTTTAATTTTGTTTTATTAAAAGTGTGGAACATTATACATATGAGAGAACTTTTCCAAAAAAGTTACTTTAGATGGAAAATAATTTTCAATTAACTGATTAAGGATTTCTCTACATTTTATAATATCAATATAAAAACTTACATTTCCATCATACATCTTTTTTTCTGTATCCTCAATTGTCATATGGAGCCAGAGGAGGAGGAGTAAAAAAAAAAAATCTAGATTTTTAAAGAGCACATTCAAATATATCAAACTTATTTTACTTATTTTCTAGTGTCTAAGGGTAGGGCATGAGAGAAGACAGGTATATCTTGATACTAAGGAAGTGACATTCAAGTGAATTTACACTGAGAAAACATCGTATCTTCCAACGTGAAGTACACTAGACCCTGGCCCAGTGCCTCTTAAATGTGTGTTGACTGGAACCCCCCCTGAAAAAGGATCAGGAAAGAGGGCAGGGATAGGTCAGGACAAGTCTATACCCAATATTCTATTCTTATATTAGTGAAGGCATACTTAAGGTTAAATTGTGAAAAATATGGACTGCTAGTTATCACAAGTAGAAAAATACTTAAAGTAGCCAGTGATTATGAATTGTTTTAGTACCCTGGTTGATAAGCTCCCTTCTTTACAATTCCCCAGTGGGGGAATGGAACTAATAAGAATTTTAGTGGTGTACTCTGATTTGGTTTCATGACATCTTGAACATCTAAAACCCATCACTCCCTAAGAAATATGGTCTACACTGATCACTGTAGACTCAGAGGCCAACTATACTGCTTCCTCTAAACTATGGGAATGCTCTGGGTTGATATTCTCTTGGTCTTTGAAAGATTCTTGTAAAGCAACAAATACACTCACAAGTTCAAGGGAGTGCAGAGAGTGAACAACTAGAAAATTATTTTGCCCTGGAATGTGAGTCTGTGTCACTGTTTCAAGTGTGTTCTAAATTAATTTTCAACATTTACTATGGGACTTAATATGTGTGCATATTTGTAACTTTGTGTAGAGCTGTTGCTGGCATGGCTGTATACATATCATGTGCTTTGAACGTGCAATTTTACTTCTCTTTTTTTTCAACAATTTAATATACAGAGTTAGAAATGAAAAGTTAACAAAGATGACCAAAGAGCAAGTAAGAATTGGTTTTGACCTGACAAAAACATCATCAATAAGTAAATAAACCTTTCATGGAGGAAGGTGCTGGAGTGCATCCGCCAGCTTGTCTCTACCAGCAGGGGACAAAAAGGACTAAAGCCTTGGGCCCAAAACCCCACTATCATTACTTTGCTGTTCGTTTCCCCCTGGGATCTGATATGCATATTAATTTAAATATGTGTCCTCAGAGAATTGAAGACACTTTTTGGAAATGTTTAAGATTGGGGAGCTACTACACAATTTATAATGTTGCGTTTCTTATGATGAGTCAGAATTGAATACAAAAGCACTAATAATATGAAAGTAGCTCATTCAAGACTCAAGATTGGGCAAAACTAAATTAAAAATGGCCATACACTGCCCCATTTTGCCTGATTTATTTACCTATGGTATTGGCACAAGTTGCTTTATTTAATATTTAAAAGATACAAATTCCTCTTCATCTGCAATAAAACGAATGCTAAATGAAATATGGGACTTTATTATAGCTTCCCAAATATGAGCCACATGCTTAACCAGTGCATAAATTTTACAAATCAAATCCTTAATGTTAACTATCACAAAATCTTGGCGTCCAGGTGCAATCTTACAGGAAATAAGATAGCACCTGCCTCCACTGCAATTAAAAAAAAAAAAAAGAAATGAACAGCAAATTCCTTTTGACATCTTAAAAGTAACATCACTTCAATAATCAACCACTAAATGTTTTTCATTAATCATACTCTTAATTTAAACTTCAGATTTACTGATGTAAATACAACTTTAGTCAGAAGGCACAAATTCTTTGTTTAAAAGTACTGTATTACTCTAAATGGTATTTATAGTTTTGAGAGCACAGTAACTATCATATGCCTGAATATTCAAGGGTGATTCAGATCCTCAGATGTTTTAACATCGTCGTGAAAATGAGAAACTACTAAATTAAACTGGCTGGCAATGTTGCAGGCCGCTTGCTATCATGGGATAAAGGATGCCTATCCTTCCCAAGTGTGTATACTGAGTTACGTGCAGCCTCCAGTTCTAGAAATCTTTTCTCACACTCTCCCGGTTCTGTTCCCAGGCAGCAGAAAGTCTCATCAGGAGGGGGTGGGATTTTGAAGTGCTGCCATTCCATCTACAGCATTTCAGTGGCTGAGGGAAAGGCCTGTTAGGGTTTCTCAGTGTTTTGCTTTTGCATTTTAGGGAGGGGCGAGAAATGACAGAACTGAGGGGGCTCAGTATAAGCACCTCTCATTCATAGTCAGCTTTACTCAGATCACTCATAACAATAATCCTCTGATCACTGTTATGTGTTGGGAAAAATTAGAATTTGGCCTATTTGTCAGCCTGTCAACCAGGATTCTGATAAATTCCATTTTGAAGTCTCAGTATGACAGTGAATGTAGAATGAGTTCTGATTAAAAGAAATCCCTGGTTATTACTTTCTGGATTAGTAACTAAAATCCTTTTAAAATCAATGACTGGGGCGCCTGGGTGGCTCAGTGGGTTAAAGCCGCTGCCTTCGGCTCAGGTCATGATCCCAGGGTCCTGGGATCGAGGCCCACATCGGGCTCTCTGCTCAGCAGGGAGCCTGCCTCCTCCTCTCTCCTCTCTCTGCCTGCCTCTCTGCCTACTTGTAATCTCTCTCTCTCTGTCAAACGAATAAATAAAATAAAAAAAAAAATCTTTAAAATCAATGACTGTAGCTCATTGCGAGGAGTCACTTAGGCTTTTAATTTGATTTACATATTAAGTAAGAATTCTGGAAATTATTTGAGGGTTCTATTCTCTAGCACCAGGTACTAATGATCATCCTCAAAGAAATCACGTACATGGATTAATCAAATCTAACAGTACTCAGAAATAATGGTTTAAAATGGAGGGTTTTTTTTTTCAAATTTATTTTATACATGCAAATGCTTTTTTATTATGTAGTTAGTTGCATTTTCAAATTAAGATCATTCTCATTTTCACCCATGTTCTTATCTTTAAAATTCACATTGTAAAGTAGTATGCAGATATAACACATTTCTTCATTCTCCGTGGGTTTATTTTTAAAGTTAAAAAAAATGATAATACTCTTTTTGAACTTACTTGTCTTGTTTGCTGGATACTCTTGTGCACATGTATACATATAGGTCAGTGTGTGTGTGTGTGTGTGTGTGTGCGTGTGCACACTAGAAGAAAATTCATTTTCCTTCAATTTCATTTAACACTAAAAAATGAAATTTAGAGAGGGTATTCTTACAGGATTAAACATATGCCTTCTAACTACTTAAACCAGGGGGTTGGGATTAAGATCTCTATAACCAAGACTGGAAGTCACTGGAAGACTATGAAATTATTTTAACCAAGACAACCAGAGTCATATATGGAAATAAACCCATTGCATGGATTCTTTATAGATATAATCTCAAAACTGAACTATCCAAACAAGTGTTAAAAAACAAACTTATAAAAATTTGCCATTGAGGAAAATCTCATCTCCATCCTTCATTATGACTCCTCGTCTCAAGTAAAAACTTTCTCAATTTTTGAAAAAAAAAAAAGTACTCCTAAGAAAGTCATAAACACTGAAATCAGAGATGTGATTCTTGTTAAATATTAGTTTCTCTTTCTGAGGAATTATTCTCTGTTCTTGTATTTTTGACGTCAACATCATTAGATTTGTTCAAGGGTTCAGACTCTCTGGACTCAGACATATGCAGTTTCTTCTTCCTTTCTTCTTCCTCCTTTTCTTTTGCAAGCAATCTGTAGTTTATAGCATTGCCGATGAGCAGCCACACACTTGATAGGAAGACAATAGCTCCACAGGCTATATACATGTATTTATACTGTCCAGTTTGATCCACCAATTTACCTAAGAGACAGAGAACATCTTTTAAGGCAGCACAATAAAACAGCTGTAAAATGATAACATTTTCCAATAAATTCTTCCACAAAGCATGTATCCATTTCTTACTGAAGTTAATATTAAATGAGTTTTGACAAAAAAGATTCTATATTATGAATTCTATATACACATAAAAAAGGCATGTATGCCCACATAGCATTATATTACCAGTATATTAAATTTATGGAAGATTATTCCCCTCAATAAAAATGTACAACCAAGGCAAAATAGGTATATATTTGTATGTGTGTATGTTCATAAATACATGTATGTGAGGCATGTTTTTTGTATGTGTGTCTATAAATAGATATTCATCTATTAACTTTTATACATTGAGACTGCTTCATCCTTTCCATGCTTCTTTTCAATAGAAAGGAAAAACTTACATTTTTTAGGAAAGACCCAGAGGCTTTTTTTAAGATTCTTGACAGGGCATATAATATTTACTCAATGCTTTTTCTATGCCCAGCACTGGGCTAAACACTTTTTTATTTTTAAGATTTTTAATTTGTTTATTTGAGAGAGAAAGCAAGAGAGAGAGCATGGGGGCATGGGGGAAAGAGGCAGAGGGAGAGGGGAGAGGGATAAGCAGACTCCCTGCTGAGCAGGAAGCCCGACATGGGGTTCAATTCTAGGACCCTGGGATTCTGACCTGAGCTGAAGGCAAAGGCTTAACCGACAAACCCACCCAGGCGCCCTTAGGCTAAAGACTTTTAAATGAGGTAATATCTCATTTAATTCTTATATGATCACTATGAAGTAATTTGATCATGGTGATGTAGCCAGTGAGTGGCAGAATCTGGAATCCAACCAAAGTCTGCCTGAATCTCAAATTCTTAACTCTTCTGCAAAAGAGCTTCACCATACATCTTTGTTAAGAGTCATATCATAACTTTTTGTGCTAATCACAATTTTTTAGTTTATCTGAATCGAAATTACTAAGGCCAGACAAATCAGGAAGAAAGTATTTATTATATTTGATTATTGAGAACATTTAAAAACTAGCCTGATCATATAACCTGAAGATTTATTGACCCTTTTTTTTTTTTAAGAGAAAGAGAGTGAGAGTGAACAGGGGTTGGGGGACAAGCAGAGGGAGAGAGAGAGAGAGAGAGGGAATCTTAAGCAGCTTTACACCCAGCATAGAGCCTGATGTGGTGCTTGATCTCACAACCCTGAGATCATGACCTGAGCTGAAACCAAGAATTGGACGCTCAACCAATTGAGCCAGCCAGGCACTCCGGTTTATTGACTTTTAAAAATATTTCAGTTTATACTTAATTTTGCCTCTTGCTTATGCAGGTACCTAAATCTTAACAACAATATTATATACAAGTCCATATTATTTATTGTATGCATATTCTAGATGATTCTGATATAGGCCTCTTTCTTTAATCAGAATCTCATTCATTCTGGCTAGACTCTAAATTAGTGGCTCAGTATTAAGTTTAGCTACTTGCAAAACTGCCTATTTGAACAAAGTTCTCTGCTATAATTAGTTAAATGGGGGGAATAGTCTTATTTGAGTGTGCCATAGACATAAACATAACAAAAATGCATAATTTGAATTTTTATTCTAGCTTTAGTCAAATATTTTTATTCATACAATGACTGTTACACTTCTAAATACATAAACATTAGGTCTATAGGCCCATCAGAGTTAATATCACTTTGGGCTGCCGTATCAACACACTTTCTAAATGTCTGGGGAATTTTTTAGCAACATCAAGAAACGAGATATGTTTCCAGAACTAAAGCTTCAGCTCTTGTGAGTGCAGCCGTGAAAGTTTGAGCTGAAAAATATAAAACTAAAAATCACACTCTATCTTCCACTGCTTTACTAACAAGAGTAGCAGCAACAGCAGCAATGTGTGAGAAGTAACTACAATGATATTCATTCAAATGTATTTACTGAGTGCCTACCGTGTGCCAGACACCATTCTATCAGTGATCAAAGGCTACTGAGAAACCAGTCCAAAAGTCAAGGAGGATCAAGGATAGCAGGAGATAGAAATAGGATGAAAAAAGAAAAGGATTTATTATGGCTATGGCCTGAGAACTTCAACAAGGAGCCCCAAAGTGATTCCTGCCATTGCCAGTACTGGTGTAATGGTTTGGCAATATTAACATAAGAAGTACTCAAGATCACTGATATAAATATTACTAATATAGGTTCCCAGTGCAAGTAGGAATAGTCAAATCAGATTCCTTCATTTTCATCCTTAGAGCCTACCCACTATGTCTGTTGACTTAATTTTTTTTTTTACTCCCACCATGGCTAGTGAAATACAATAGTCTCTCTCTTTTTTTTTTTAAGATTTATTTATTCATTTGACACAGAGAGAGATTACAAGTAGGCAGAGAGGCAGGCAGAGAGAGAGTAGAGAGGAGGAAGCAGGCTCCCTGCTGAGCAGAGAGCCCAATGTGGGCCTCGATCCCAGGACCCTGGGATCATGACCTGAGCCGAAAGCAGAGGCTTTAACCCACTGAGCCACCCAGGCGCCCAATAGTCTCTCTTGATACTAAAAATTTTGCTGCTAATGAATAGGCTTCTAAAACCCATTTGGTAAAACTAATTCTGTAGGAAAAGATAGGTCAATTGTAGTTGTCTTATGCAACAAAATCAATTAGCTGATAAATTAAGACTTACTGACTTCATTCTTTTTGAAAACTGTTTTAGTGCCACAATATAGTCAATATTAAAAGATATACCACCCAAAACATCTGTGCTAGATACAAGAGGACAGCCCTGGTAAATAGAAAAATTCAATAACTATGCCACTCATTCTTTTTTATTTATTTATTTATTTATTTATTTATTTATTTATTTTAATTTTATTTTTATTCTTTGCCCAAGGGGTACAGGTCTGTGAATCATTCTTGACCAAGTGAAAAAGCAGGGCAAAAGTTCAATGATACCTAAAGATCAACAAATTAAATACAAATTTTCCCAATTCAAAATGATTTCTTGATGTAATGGGATTGTTGAATCACTATATTGTGTACCTGAAATGAATATAACACTGTCTTTTAAGTATACTGGAATTTAAAAAAAAATGATACTTTGATGTCATGTAGGGAAACAGTTTAAAAACTGGAAAAATTTACATTTAGCCTGGCAGTTACTGTGACCATTAAGGGGTCAGGCTAAAAGCCTAAGTTAATACCTAAGTTTAGTATTAACCAAAACAATGTACTGGAAAAGACTGGCCCCCATAATGCTTTTAATATTTATAACATTAAAGTCTAAGACTGAACAAAGTCTTAGCATCAAAAATGCACTTATACGTGTGTTTAAGCCTCCTTACTGTGTAACTTAGCACGGATACTTTCATAGGCATCACTGAAAATATTTCAGATCTTAAAATCTATAGGTAGTCACTATAATTTATAAATGTGGAATGTATCTGTTCAAAATGAATTTCTTTTCCTTACTACATTTCATATACATATATATGAGTATATATATATGTATATATATATGGGTATAAATATATACATATATTTCTGTTGGCAATATTATAAAAGTATGCTATCCTTAGGCATGTAAGACATTAATATAACCAATGTACTCCAATAGAAAAATAGATCCTGACCTTTAGTAGCATTATTTTAAACTTCTGACTCATTTTAATATAAGCGGAAAAGAAATTTGTTAATGATAGAATGAAGAAAAAGTGGAATTTTTTTTCTTATGACACATTTTTATAAGCACAAAACAATGGATATGGGTAAAAATGTGCAAATTATGTTACTAATTGTCAGTCTAACTTAACTTCTTAAGTTCACAGGTCCTGGCTCTGAAGCAAATTTAGGTCTAAATCAACTATTTATGAAATTTAAAAATACATAATAAAACCTAAAATTAACATACCCACAGTCTTTCAGGCTATTAGTATTGATTATTACAAGCCCCATCGTATGTTACAAAGAATGTCCCAGCTAGTCAATATTCATTTTATGTGTTTTGCTTTTCTGGATGAGAATTATTCTTACCAGCAAGAGGAGGACCAAGGAGAACAGGGCAACACTCCACCACTGTGACAAGTCCTACAGCGCTGGAAAACCTTTGAGGGCCGACCAGGTCCATGAGAGTTTCAAAGAGGACACTGCTAACACTCCCAAATCCAAGACCAAAAAATATAGCATAAAACACCAGGCTTGTGTAGTCCTCCGCCAATGGGCATAAGAAATGGCACACTCCAGTGAACATGACTGCAAAACTGAAGAAGTACTGGATTCGGGGACGGATAAGTTTGGAGTTTGCAATGAGGCCTCCAGCAGGTCTAGCAAACATATCAACAAAAGCCATAATAGACAGCAAGAAAGCTGCAGAATACTCATCAATTCCTTTGTCTTTAGCATATGGAGCCAAGAATATAATGGGGGCAAAAAACCCTAGAAACATAATGACATTTCCAGATAAGTATATCAGAAATCCCCTATGCTTAAAAAGGGAGAAATCTAAATACGTATTGACTATCTCCCATGCTGATTTCTTCTTAGGGCTTTTCTTCACACCTGAATCATCTACTCTTATGCCTATCTTATTTTTAGACTTATTGGTAACTTGGTTGGGTTCAACGGGTCTCATGAGGGACCCAGCCACACAGGCATTCAACAGTATACCTCCCAAAATCAAGAAGCTTCCTTTCCAGCCAAAAGTATTAAAAAGGTACTGATTGAAAGGAGCCAACGTGCTTAAGAAAACAGGACTTCCTGCCATGGCGAGGCCATTAGCCATGGGCCGTTTCTTATAGAAGTATTTGCCAATGATTGTTAGGGCGGGTTGCAGGTTGAAGGCTAGACCTAAACCTAAAGAGAACAGAACAAAAGGAAGAAAAACACAAACACATTATGTCACTCATAAAAGGAATTACTCCTTAAAATGTACATTCAGGTGGGGAAGGCAGAACTAAAAGTGCAAAAGCAGGTAGTAATTTTTGATAATTATAAGTATCATGGAATTGTGCATAAACAAAGAGGTTCTCACAACTGGACACTTGATATGTATGACAGCTTCATAGTCCTTTCACATGAAAGCAGAAAAATAAAATCAAGGACATCTACTGATGTTTCCATAATCACAGAATAGGTTGAAATTAGGATGAAATTATTAGTTCTTAATTACAATCACTTAATACCACAGATAAATTAATCCTCTCTATTTACATAAACATATGTTTATATGCATTATATATGTGTACACATACATAGAATAGATTTCTTCTTTGTGGCAAGAGTACATTTAAAATGTGAACACTATTTTTAAGAGTGGAACAGGGTGAACAGATTAAAAAGGTGGTAGTTTATGAAAATCATGGGTCTCTCCAGAGATATTTCTTTCAGAACTGTGCAAATAATAAGAATAATAAATTAATGCTATTAATGTCATGCTTTACATCTTTCACATTCCATATTTCATGAATATAGATGCACATGTGTATTGACTAAAAAATAAAATTTTTGCTTTAAACACTTTATTTCACGGATTAGAACTCATTCTTTATATGATTCAAAGGTCCCTACTATTCCTACTGATTCCAAGGGAATCCCTTGGCAGTGCTGAGTGTCACCCTTGAGAGATGAATTATTTCTTATAGCTTGCCCAAGTATTATTTAGCAATAGTGATGATTAAGTTTGTTTAAAAAGCACATAAAATTGATATAGATAAGGTACCTCTCTTTCCCCCTTAGACTAGGCATTATTCTGTCTTAGTTTAGGGGTTATAGAAGTAAGTACTCTGCATATACCAGTTTATGTAAATCGAGAGGGTACTGCAAAATGGTTAACTATTTAGACTCAGGGACAACTCAGTTCTTAGTACAAATACTTATTGCAAACCTTGAGACAGATATTTTCTATGAGTAGGAGGGTCCCTAAAAGCTGACACAAAGTAATTGAGAGCTTTGGAGAGTAACAGGGAGTATGCTCTCTGATACTATCACAGCCCACACCTGTGAGACATACAGAACAGTGTAATTTATAAATAAGAAAACTGTCAGCCTATGGTCAGTGGCTTGTGAATGGAAGATTCCAAATTAAAACCCAGGAATTTTGTTTTGAAGTTCAAATTTCTTTACCTAAAGCCACTCTCCCCCAAACCCTGGGCCCGTTCGTTCACCTAGAATTTTGCCTTTGGGTGTTAATCCAATTTCTCCGTAGGAGACGGTGGCCATCTATTTCTTATTCTGGCACAGTAAAATGAACGTGAGATTTGAAATCCAATGATCTGAAACTGCCTCGACTATTTACCTATGTACAGTATTGGACATAACAGACTTCTTGGGCTCTAATCCCCTCAACAAGAATGAAAGACAATTTTGCCAAAGTCAGGTAAGTTCTAGAACTGCAAGATGTTATATAATGATATATGATGATAATTATATGCTAGTATTTATTTAAAAGTAACAAAATTCTGGGTACCCTGTAAAGTNTAAAAGTAACAAAATTCTGGGTACTCTGTAAAGTACCATGCATTCATTTTTTACATGAATCATTCCAATGACTCCCAAAGGAAAGAGCTTATCATTTTCCCCATTTTAAAGACAAAGACGCTGAGATATAAAGAGGCTAATTTGCCCATGATCAGCTAATATGTGCTAAACTAGGTTTAAAAATTAGACTGTCTACTAAAATGTACTGGGTGATAAAGCCTTAAGATAAATATCTCATAGTATATTTAATGGTTGACTCTAGAAGCACCAAAGCCATCAAGACTCAAGAATTGAAGTTAGAATAATATATAATGCTGTTGAAATTTGTGGTACAGTAATAACAAAATCATCTTCTCCATTATACATCTATTTATGGGCCCAGCCTGACTTCTATGGTCAAATGTAATATATAGTATTTCTGTACAAAGAAAGGACATTCTCTGCACTATGAAAGTTCTTAGATATGAGATTCTCATTTATAATGTCAAAAGGTGTTTTACCACATCAAAAAGGAAGACAGTTGTGGAAAGGTTGTAAAGAGAAAGATTTTAACATCACTATTACTATAGGCTTTAATACATCTTATTTTTTTCATCAAATGATATTAAAGTGCAAGGTCAGATTGATCTAAAATTACTTTAAAAAGAGAATATATTTACCCTTTTCCCATGAGCATAAGGAAAAGATTCAGTTTCTTTATATATTAAAATCTAATTTTTCTTAAAACTTTGAGTGCAGATTTGTTTAATGCAGTTTATTGTTGAGACTAATAAAAACTGTTTTCCAAATGTGTAAATTTACATCAGTTTGAGTCAACAGACATTACGCATGAGGAACAACTGTAATAGAATGACAGTATGACATTTAAAAACATGTGTTTCGTGGCAAATGTGCCTTACAGAGCCTTTAAACAATTAGAATCTTTTGTAAGGAAAAGAAGGGATGCTAATATAGAGCCCTACCACTAACCAGAACACAGACAAAAAGAATTCTATTGTTAGAGCTAAGTCAATGCTTGCAGAAAATATATTTTGGCATCATTTTTAACCTATAATGAATGATAAGTCAGATACCCTAAAGGTAAGTCAGATACCCTAAATAGTAATAAGTAATGAAAAATAACCTTTACAAAAATGAAGCTATTTATATGCCAGGAAGTCTGTGTCCATAATACCATCTTAACCAGCTGATGAATAAAGGTGAAATGGTAAAATTAAAACTCTTTTTTTGACATTGATATCATATCTCCTAATGTGTAAAAACAATTAATTAGTTGCTTCATTAATTAAAAATTAATTAATGAAGCAATTAATTAAAAACTAATGTATTAATGTATCAAACAAGTTGATAACTTGTTTTTCTATTTCTTTTTTTTTTTTCAAGATTTTATTTATTTATTTGACACAGAGAGAGAGATTACAAGTAGGCAGAGAGGCAGGCAGAGGGAGAGAGGCNCAGAGAGGCAGGCAGAGAGAGAGAGGCAGAAGCAGGCTCCCTGCTGAGCAGAGAGCCTGATGCGGGCCTCGATCCCAAGACGCTGAGATCATGACCTGAGCCGAAAGCAGAGGCTTTAACCCACTGAGCCACCCAGGCGCCCTCTATTTCTTGATATAAGTTTGATTGGCCATTCCAAGCTAGTATTTCAGTTTATTAGATGAAAATACTTTAACATCTGACATAAAAAGTAAACTCAAAGAAGACAATATGAATGTTCTGCTGTTTATGCTTCTTACAGAGTTTTGCAAACAATGGAAGTGTTAAGAAGAGAATAAGCAGAAACAAAACTTGACTTACCACAAATGAATCCCATAGTGAGGTAAAGCTCTATTACGTTGGTACTAAAAGAGGCTGTGACCATTCCCAAACAGCATAATAAACCTCCTACCATCACCACTGGTCGGCTACCATATTTATTCACCAGAACACTGCTTATGGGACCTGTGGCAGAGAGGAAATGAAGAAACGTTCAGATGTTGGGTCACTTATTTATTTTTAATAGCTGTTAATTTTGAAAGCACATTTTAATGATAAAAGAAAAATATTAGTCCATATAGAATATAATGAAGACTTTTCAATACTTCCTAATCACTTTGGTTATCTTTAACCATATATATGACAGCATATAAAATAATAAATTAGAAGTGCTTAACATGTTTTATGACCATAATCATTTGACTTTTGATGGAAAAGGTTTTCAACAGGGCACAGCTATACTATCCAAACACTTAATAAATGCAGGCAAATTTATGTAACAACAATCTAGAGATTATAAAAATGACTTGTCTGTGTTATAATTTTATTTTCTAGAATAATACATGAGCACACACCCAGAGATCCTCTTTAATTAGAACTTATTTTTTTCATTATACCATGGTATGATTTTTCTTTAATACCATATTTCCTTGATTCTAAGATACCAACTGTTTTCATATCTTATTATGTTAGAAGTAAAGACGTCTCATACTTGAGGTCTCTTAACAATCCCTGTTCATCAGGTGGTGGTCATAGGTAGCAATGTAGCTATCACCGCATATGCATGCTTCAATTTGGTTGTTATTTCTGTGGATTGGTTGGACAATAGCAACTCCTCATAATTCAGCCAAACCATTTAAAGGCCATTTAAAGAAGGAATATGAATATGAGTACTGATTATTGTCTAAAAAATCTAGTCTTATGTGTGAAACATGAACACTGAGAACTTGGACTCAAAAACTAATTTAAGAGAGCCAGATACTGAATGGGAAGAGGTTTTGGGAATCCTTTACTCAATTTATTTAATGTACGCTTTCCTATGTATGCTTGTGTGTGTGTACATATAAAAGATGCATGAGTGATTAAAATTATTAAAATCATCTATGTTTAACTGTGCCTAAAAAAGCTGTTTTGGTAGTTATAAAAGTTCTAAATAAAGTGCTATGTTTTATTTCAATCACAGCATTTTTTTGTTTTAGTGGTGCATCATAAAATAATGGCTCAGCTTAACAACTGAAGGCATCTTAGATTCAGTGAAAGTCTGTACTACTCTGTGAGACCTGTCAATGCGTAAATAGTTTGACACTTCCTTCTTAACTTAAAATTATATTTCATCTAAAACAAGGGCTATTGCTTTGAGGTTAAAAATACTACATTAGGTCAGAAGTCTCAGTCCAATATTTAGCCTAGAAAAAATTTAAATGATTTTTAGTTAATACTATAACAAAAAATTTGCTACATGCAATTTACTGCATTTGAGAATTTCTACATGGATAGTATTTAAAATACATTGAGATTCCTTTGTCAATACAGCTTTATTCTTTCACACAGCTGTAGTTCTTATTTATATTCCTTAATTATAAGTTTGAAATAAAAACTTCATGGCCTAATATTACTCTACAATATCTTTTGAAAACATATTTGTAAAAAAGACATAATTTGACAAAAATAACTCAAAAATAGAATAACCACTTTTGCATTTAATACCCCCCCAACAACAACAAAAAAGACAAAACTAAAAAGGACTATATGAAATCTAGCTCTACAAAAACAACAGAGTTGAGGGAAAAAATGAATGAAAATTATACATGATAATGTGAAAAGAATAGATTTCTGTCCCTCACATGGTAAAAACTTATATGATTTAGGAAATGGGCCTTTTCATTAAAAAAAACATATAGCTAAATTCAAATAGCTTTTATGAGAAACAAATTGATTAGCTTTGATTAATTATTCAATTTCAGTGTGGGTTCCTTTTCTTAAAATTACTTAACAAGTTCACTTTAATTCAATTTAACTCAAATCAGTTCAGTGCACTATATCTTGAGCTTCTAGTATAAAACCAGTTGACAT
Source organism: Ailurus styani (assembly GCA_002007465.1). Classification (NCBI taxonomy): domain Eukaryota; kingdom Metazoa; phylum Chordata; class Mammalia; order Carnivora; family Ailuridae; genus Ailurus; species Ailurus styani. The sequence goes on from LNAC01001889.1 coordinate 22,451, forward strand.
ATGGCGAGTATAAAATAATAAAAACACAACTATAATCATCAACCTATTATAATATGGGGGAGAAAGAGGGGGAGAAATTATCAAGTTATTTTAAGAACTGTGATGGATGCTTCGATAAATACTAGACTATCAGAATGAATCCAAAGGCATTTATCAATTACTTGGACTAATAACAATTTTCTCAGGATCATAGATACTATGTATACCATTTTCTATATGACGCCTGGATGACTCACAAATGTACTAATTACTAAATCTTATAAATGTATTTACCTAAATGTTGTAAATTTAAATTTGAACATAGGCGATGAATCACAATTTAATTTGCAATGTATGGGAAATAGTTATATCGATAGTTCAGGATAACCACATCAAGGCTTTTTTTTCCATGACTGTGATTAAGAGTGGCCACTAAAGAAAACATTTAGAGGTACTGATTTTTTTTTTTGAGGAGACTGATAATTTCTACTGTGTTATATCAGTCAAGATGCAATGAGAGTTCTAATTTTAACAACTGATTTTACTTTAAGTAATATACTTTAGTTAAGCGATAATCTATTAGACAATGTATAAGGGATATATTTACATAATTCATCTATAATCTTTTTCTAGCAAAAAGAGATATACATTTTAGGTTGATTTGTTTAGAAATAATCAAATATTAATCAAACCCTTAATATGAAATGCTTATAAAATGTCCTAAAATATTTCTTTGTAATAGTCGTAGATCTAATTAAAATTATGATACAGAACAAAATATACTTATTTTGTAAAGTTTCTTTAAATGCTTAACATTAGCTTGAGGAGGCATCTAATACTAGATATAAAACACAATGCTATCCAATACCTCTCTCTCCAATATACAAGCAGACACATGAAAAATGTTCATCACCATTAGCCTTCAGGGAAATTCAAATCAAAACCACATTGAGATACCACCTTACCCCAGTTAGAATGGCAAAAATTGACAAGGCAAAAAAACAAATGTTGGAGAAGTTGTGGAAAAAGGGGAACCCTCTTAACACTGTTTGTGGGAATGCAAGTTGGTGCAGTCACTTTGGAAACCAGTGTGGAGGTTCCTCAAAAAATTAAAAATAGAACTACCCTGTGACCCAGCAATTGCACTACTGAGTATTTACGCCAAAGATATAGACGTAGTGAAAAGAAGGGCCATATGCACCCCAATGTTCATAGCAGCAATGTTTACAATAGCTAAACTGTGGAAAGAGCCAAGATGTATTAGGTATATTGTATTAACAAGAAAGATGGAGTTTCAAGAAAATAAATAAATTCTCCTCACATGTGATTTTTGTTAAACATGAGCTAGCCTCACAGGTGTCCCTTGTTGATGAGTCTTAGGCCTAATTATATTCTGAGGTCATTTATTCATTTATCTATTAATTCAATCAGGATGAAAGTTTACACTCAGCATATGTTTTTCAAGTAATCACAATGTTTAGTTATTAGTTAAGTCAGAAAAGAAAATTCTCTACCTGCTGAGAGTTACATCTGAGCCCATTTCTAAATATTGCAAAGGTACTGTTCATCCGAATGCTTTGCTCTATTTGTTGAGCAGTTTTAAAAAATGGTGTGCAAGAATCATATTGTCTTATTTCCAAAAATGTTTACACAAGTATCAAGCTATAGCTAAACCAGACTGATCTACCCACTAATTTCTTCTGTTCCAGCTTTCCGAACTATCTCAGAATTTTTAGTGTCAAGTTTAACAGCCACTTGCATGCTGGCTGTGAATGTGTAAAGGAGAACTTCATCAGAGAGCAGAGTAAGGATCACAGTGTTGTCACCCATACTTCAGCTTCTTTGTTTTCTGAAAGCTACTTCTGTCCTTTATGGCTGTGGCTCCATAATACTTATTCTGGTAAGGAAGCTTATGTGTGTTCTTACAAATTACAGAGAGTGTTTGTCCATTCTTAGAACTCCTGTTGCACTTATAGTTGGTCACACACACATACCACCCACAACACTTATTAATCCTCTATTTCATTTGTTTGAGTCTTGTTCCTACATCCTATTCTAAGCTCTGTGAGGGTAGCCATATATATAATTATTATTCTATAATTATTCATTAATTTATTGAGTTATTACTCTTTACAGGCAGTGTGCTAAGAACTGTGCATGCATTATTGCATATGATTTTCATGGAAATCTGATAATTATAGCAATGTAACAGTTGATAAAACTGAGACATGCCAAGGGTTGATAACTTGTTCAAGTTCACAAGAATGTAAGTGGTAGAATGTAGATAGAAGCCCAGGAAGCCAGGGTCATCTGATTATATAACTTGCACTTTCCACTACTGTGTAGAAAAGAATTAACATAACAAGTTTGAGGCTTCCATCCTCAGAAAGGCCTGCTTGCAAGGCTGGCTCTTGGCTGGCACCTGGGAACTTGGGATTTCAGAAGTGTTTCCATCGTTCCCTAACTGGTAAGAGTGGCTCACTGTGCCTAAACTGTTTCACAATGTGGTTTATGCTGAACACCTGCCTTCCTTCCCAGAGTCTGGATTTTTAGGACACGCAAGGCAGAGAATGCCTATATGACCAGCAACACAACAGAAATCTTAAGCACTGAGTCTCTAATGAGCATCCTGGTAGACAACACTTCACCTACGTTGTCACAACTACTTGCTGGATTAAGCCCATCCTTTGTGATTCCATTGGGAGAGGACTCTTGGAAGTTTGCATCTGGTTTCTCCTATACTTTGATCCATGTGCTTTTCCCATTCCCAATATTGTTTTGCGTTATTTCATTGTAATAAATCATAGCCATGAAATAAACATTGCTGAGTCCCGTGAATCTTTCTAGTGAATCATAAAACCTGAAAGTGGTCTTGGGAATTCTGAATACAACTACTACAGTGTATCTCTTCTAATTTCGAGGGTTTTTTTTGTTTTTTTTTTCAAGATTTTATTTATTTATTTGACACAGAGAGAGAGATTACAAGTAGGCAGAGAGGCAGGCAGAGAGACAGGGAGAGGAGGAAGCAGGCTCCCCGCTGAGCAGAGAGCCCGATGCGGGCCTCGATCCCAGGACGCTGAGATCATGACCTGAGCTGAAGGCAGAGGCTTTAACCCACTGAGCCACCTAGGGGCCCCTAATTTTGAGTTTTGCATAGAGTTATAAGCAAGTGGTTTTTTTTTTTTTTTTAAGTATTTTCAAAACGTATGGCCTACATATATATGAACTGGTCTATTCCTTTGTATATGGTAATTCTGGTCTGGAAACATGAACTCATAGTGCTTGTTTTTATTTCCTTTGTATACGGCATGTGTACATGACAAATGCTGTGAGAAAATTTGGAGAATATGTTATGTAATGAACATTTCATAAAATATATTTGATCGATCTAAAACCATGAATTGGAATTGACTATCAATTTGAGCTATATAAAAATTTTATGCATAGCGTAAACACTAACAGAAGAATGATAAACTGCTATAATTTATTTTTCATTTGCTTTATTTCAAATTTGTATATGTGGTATCCTGTCAAATCAAATGATAAAAAGCACTAGTGCAGGACTGGGAAAAAGTTGTTTGCAATTACAGAAATTTATCTGTGTTTACTACTGTAGTATTTTTCTTACTGACAGGAGCTTTCAAAATTTGAAAGATTTTTTGAAGAGATTTTTTTTGAATTAGAAAACTGTGGCTATTTTAATTTGGACAGAGCATGGGAGCCTCTTCTTTAACTATTTGTTTGCCTGATGTTTATCCCTGCACTGAAGTTGGAATTAAACATTCACCTGGTGTCTCTGTCCATGTGATCTCTTTTCATTTAAGGTCAGTAAAAAACACGAGGGAAGAAACCTTAATAATTAGGAAGCAGGTATTACATTTGCCTTTACAAAGGATGGAGATACAAATGTTATCCAGGTAAATCATCTGCAGTTAGCTTGTTGCTCAATGATAATTGTGCTAGTTTGATTTACTAGAGCTCATCCAGCACTTACAAAAGATGAATCTTTATGGCAGATACTCATATTATTTTCGTTCAACTAGCATTTCATAGTATACTCATTCAGCTAGTATTTCAAATTTTAAGTATATAAAGATTTTGAGTGAACGGTTTGAGTAGTTGTAGAAATCAAGAAAGGGGTTGATTAATATGCTAGGTATACCTGATGCATAAGAGGGGACTGGAGGGTGACATGCTCTATAAACTCGCCTTTGCATTTGCTGTTCCCTCTGTTTGAAATATTTTCCCCTTTATATATAAATGGCTTAGTTTTCTCATACTCAGGTCCCTGCAGCTATACCAGCTCCCCAGAGAGATTGCTCACCATTCCAACAGACAAACCTACCATACCTTAATAAAGTACTAAACGCTATTTTAAAATACATCTAAACATCAATAGCTCATTTTCCACACCTTTATATTTAACATTTTTCTTTCTTCATGTATCTCTATACCTATCTGCCATCAGTGTGGTTGTGAGGAAAGTTCTTGACTATTAATGAGAAGATGGTTATTTTTATGTTCCCTCATCTTTTCCTCTCTCTACATAAACTTCTGCATTTCTATATTCATTTGACCACAGATTGTTCCAAATTGGCATCATCATAGCTATTTAAAGGGATGCTCTTTCTATTTGTATGGAGGGGGCAGAGAGTAGACAAACCGACATCTTATCAAAACCTTTTACTACAAATCAAAGGGTTTAAAAAAGTGAGCATTCTGTGCCCATGGTTAGAAATGCCAAACAACCTCGTTGGTGTTTATGGGACACATTATTCCCCATTAGGAAAGAAGTTTTTACTTGTTTAAGGTTGGCACAGTGGCCACATAAAACAAACAAACAAACAAACCAACCAACCCCCAAAAAACAAAGAAACAGTTCTTCAGGACTTGGCACATTTCTAAACCCTTCACATATAAGTTCACATGTAATCTTTGTAATCTTTCCAAAAATTGTCCATATTTCTTCGTTCCATTTTATATGTAAGGAAACTGACATACAAAGCAACAGCTTGCAAGGATTGCTGGACCATTCTGCTATGACAGCCTGGGCTGCAGTGTGCCTTACACTCCCATGAAATGCCATTTTTCCTGGGACAAGTGGTCACATCTCTTTTACATGTATGGTGCTCATTTCTTCAAAATAAAAATTTGTTTAACTTACATTATGCAATATTTATACTTTATACTGCCTGCTCTTTGGAGTAATTTTTAAGAAGGCAGGAAAAAAAATAAGACTATATTGCAGAAACTGTTGGTTCCCTACCCAAAAGCCATGACTCCTTCCTTCTTCCTAAATGATTCCTGATTTTGTTTAATACTTAATCTCTTCTGTGACACCCCCAGGCCTAACTCTTGGGAGTGAATCATAAGTACAGTAAGCCAATCATGATAAGATCATTCCAATTACCAAACATGGCTTAAACATGAGAATTTTGGGTAATTTATATAGGGTAAAGTTTTCTGGGGGCTTTCCAGGAAAGGATGTCCTTAGTCTTATAAAGCAATAAAATGCCTCTGTATGTTTTCAAGAGAATGTGATGTCTTGAGGTGCCATAGCCATCTTTCTACTATGAAGGGTGACTGAAGATAAGACAGGTATTTAAGTCACTGATTAGATCGAAGAGCCAATAAAATCAATGAAACCAGAAGCTACTACCTACAGACCTCTTATGATAATACATCATAAAACTTAATTATTGGTTAGTTTACCAATGAACACTGGATTTTTGCCTGCTTGCAGTCTAATACATCCTAATATAAAAAAAGAAAAAATTCAATCCCTATTAAAAATTTCATAAAATCTGTTAATATTATCTCACACTAAAAAGTAGTTAACATCTACTAAAGACCCTCTTTTCCTCTTAAGCTTGAAAGGTTTAGTTTCACGTAATTATCCCAGTGTGATCGAAATGCAGAATATTTAAAGTGATTCTGAGATTTTTCCAATTTGTTACACTCAATTAAATGTTATAATAATTTAACCTCAATAGAATTTTTGAAATGTGGATATGTAATTCATAATGGATCTTAAAATATACATATTTCCATCAGGAAAATTCAATTTGTAAATTGAGGGTTCATACCTGTCTTAGGCAACTAATTAGCAATATAACTATTTCTAAAGCATGCTAAAATATATTTCTGTTCATGGATACTTTTCCTCATAACTCTTACTATACGTAGAATATTGCATGGAGTTCTATGAAATTTTATATTCTTATCCTCTATTCTTCAAAATTAGTTTTAAATAACATTATCATAATACATTCCATGAACCCATCTATCTAATATAATCCCCTAACCTTCTAGCTGCTATACTACTTTTGTTCTTCTCTCTTTAGTATTAATATTCTAGTTTGTGATATATTTGCATATTTGTATTAATCACTAGAATTTCATCTCTTGGAAGGTAAGGGCATATTGTGACTCACATAATTTACTTAAGTTTAAGACAAATTATTTTATATAGTAGATAGTAATTATTTTTATTTAAGCAGATTAAATTATTTTCTAAGTTGATTTAGAATTGTCATATGATACCACCATCACTTCACTGGAATGATATTAGTATTTCTCATAGCACACAAGGTTTTAAAGAGGGTATTTAATCTACTGGGTTTCTTTTTCTCCTTCTCTAAACCATATATAAAACAAAAAATATAACACATATGCCAGGCTAACGATCATTTTAGAGATGTATACATGATCTTCATTCATTTTAACTCTTCTCTTTAAAAGTACCTCCAATGAAGGCCAACAGAAACAGGAGTGAACTGACATAGGAGCAGTGAACACTGATTCCCAAAAGTAACCTTGTCATAATACTAAAGGAAAAAGGAAGGTGTTTGCAGAGTACTTTTATTTAAATCAGGATTTTAAAATATCCTAGACAGAATGTAGGAAATAATATAAAAAGTGAAGGAGTAAGTGTAAACATCTGGAAATGTGAGTTCAAACCAAAACCAAAAGATGGAGAAGTATACTAATCACTTGATACAGAAAAGTAAGAACTTAGACAAATATAAAATAAGCCTAAGACCCCTAAAACTGAAGACAAGGATTTTTTGGAAGGGAAAGGGAAAGGGAAACATAAGGGAAGAGTAATATTACATTTCAGAATTAAAACTAGAATCATGAAGAGAAACCTAGAGAGGGAGGGGACAGGTGTGACACTTGAGACACTTGATAGGTATGAGACTCAAATTATATTTTTATGGAGAATAAATATGGAAGAGTAAGGATTATTTCTCATCACTGACACATGCTGATGAAGTAATTAAATCATGGTGTTAAGATAAAATATAAAGAACAAAGAAGATGTTGGAGAAAAGTAGAGTCAGGAAACATAAGCCCATTTCTCAGAAACAAACAAAAATATGTTTTCCATGGATTAATGAGTAATAAATTCTGAAGGTTTCCAGGAACAAATTAGACTAGATTATTGAAAGATTTTTCTTAAACCTAGAATAGAAAGCTATGGTCAACAGATCCCAACATGTTTATCAATTAAAACTAAACTTTTTTCTTTCTGTACATTTAGGTCAAAGAAATACAGAAAATAGCACGCCAATCTTTTTGAAGACATTTTACCATATCTATAATGAAATTCTAGTATACAACATGGAAAATGTGAGCTGACTTCAGGGATTAATGGGTATATTAGGATAATGGTAATAATTAATATTAACCAAAATTATAGGAAATATCCTAATTGATTGCCAATGAAAATTGGCAAGTCCCACCCAGGTCAAGAAATAGAGAACTTGTGATTACCAAAAAACAAACAAAAAACCAAATTCACCTACACTGTCAGAGCTTACTTTATTAAAGATTGTGTATGTTTAAGGTGTACAACATGATGATCTGTGTATATATTGTGAAACAATAACCACAGTCACACTAATTAACATATCCATCATTTCTCATAGTTGCCTTTTTTGTGTGTGTATGTGTGGTAAGAACTTATGAAATCTATTTGATCAGCAAATTTCAGGTATAGAGTACATTATTATTTTTTCTAAAGATTTTATTTATTTGAGATAAACAGAGAGAAGGAGCAGGGGGAGTGACAGGCAAAGGGACGAGGGAGAAGCAGGACCCTCCCCCCCTCCCCACTACCTAGCAGGGAGCTTGCCAGTGGGGCTCTATCTCAGGACCCTGGGGTCATGACCTGGGCCAAAGGCAGACACTTAACTAACTGAGCCACCCACGTGCCCCATAGTACATTGTTATTAATATGTGATATATTAGGTCTCTAGAATTCCTCATCTTATAATGGAAAGTTTGTACCCTTGACCAACATCTCATTTCTTCCATTCTCCCCAGCCCCTGGTGATCCCACCCCCCTGCCACTTCTACTCTCTGGTTCTATGAGTTCAACTTTTTTAGATTCCACATTCCACTGCATGAGATCGGATCATGCAGTATTTGTCTTTCTCTGACTTAATTCACTTAGCATAATGCCTTCAAGCTTCATCCATATTTTCACAAATAGCAGGATTTATTTGTTGGTTTGTTTGTTTTCAGGGCTGGACAATATCCCACTGTGCATATGTGAGATACACATACCCTTTCACTCTTCAACTGTCAAAGGATACTTAGGTTATTTCCATATCCTAGCTTCTACGAATAATGCTGCAGTGAACATGGGAGAGCAGACAAATCTTGGAGGCAGTGATTTTCTTTCCTTTGGATATATACTCAGACGTGGGATTGCCAGATCATATTCTATTTTAATTTTTGAAGAACTTCATATTGTTGTCCATAGTGGTTGTAATGATATTCATTCTCACCAACAGTGTATAAAGTTTCCCTTTTCTCCACATTCTTGCCAGCGTTTATGTCTTGACTTTTTTATAATAAACATTCTAACAGGTGTGAAATGATCTCTAATTGTGGTTTTGATTATCATTTCCTTGATGATTGGTGATGTTGAGCACTTTCCATATACATGTTGGCCCTTTGATGTCTTTGGAAAAATATCTATTTAAGTCCTTTGCCCATCAGAACTTCATAACTGAGGTAAAATCTATTCTTCACCTGGGACATTTGGCAATTTTAGAGATTATGTCTGTTTTCATGGGTATTTGGCACACTGTTAGTATTTGGTGGATGGGATCAGAGATGCTAAACCTCTTGCAATGTGCAAGACCCATTAAAGAAAGATTTGTCCAATTCTAGATTCCATTAAGCTTCCATTGAAATACCCTGGGCTAGATAAATAGAAGTAGATTATCTGAAAAGGAGAGTGCTTTCACACATGAACACTTGACACAATATTATATGAAGAATGGTTGAAAAAAAGTATATATTTAGCCTGGATAAAGATGATTTAGGAAAAACATAATGGCTTCTTTTCATGATTTGAAGACTATTCTGTTGAGAGGGTTATTAGATAGGACAGAAGTTACAGAAGCTTGATTCTGTGTAGAAAAGATATTCTTAATTCTTTGAGAGGCAGTTACTTGTCCTTAAACTGTTCAAGCAGAAGTAATGTCACCACATATCAAGAATATTGTAGAGAGATTAAAGGACTGAAGGTTGGTCAGACATTTAAGGTCTTTTAGTACTAAGATTTCCAAATAAAATATTTCCTATATCTTACAGATAAAAGCTGCAATTTAAAATATGTTAAATTACAAATTCCTTACATGACTAATTCCAATCTAGTTCTGAAATGATTTTTGACTCTAATTTGCTATGGTGAGGCTTACATTTCTTTTCTTTTTTAATTTTTAATTTTTTTATTTTTTAGAGAGAGAGAGAGATGGGGGCAAGAGGGAGAGGGAGAGAATCTTAAGCAGGCTCCACACCCAGCACAGAGCCCTACTCAGGGCTTGATTTCACCACTCTGAGATCATGACCTGAGCTGAAATCAAGTCTTAGGCTTAACCAAATGAGCCTCCCAGATGCCCTGCCTTATATTTCTTAAAAAAATAATGTAAATTACTTATCAAAACTAGTTTCCTACAATAAACATGCAATCTGTAGATTTGTTACTAGGTAAGTGCTATATCAGCTTTTCTACCTTCTGTTGATTTTGCTATTTTAGTATTAACTGTCATTATTCATGGCATTTAAAAAATAATTTTATTTATAGCATTAAAAATAACATGATTACAAAAGAATGCTAGAAAAGCAGAGTGCTTTAAAAAGATGCAAGTGAATTCCAGAATTCTGGAACATACACTGTTCACTCCTGTGTACGCTGATAAGAAGAACTGTCTCCGTTAATTAACTGCTCATCAAAAATTAGATGTTGAGCACTGTTGGAAAGGTAGGGAGAGTCATGATCTTCCAAACATTTTGTAATGGATAATTGGTTTTTCATTTCAAATGGAGAAATAAAGATTAAATGGCAATGCTGTTTAGTAAGCTAGGAAAAAAAGGGTCATGGTTCTACCACCTTGACCACATCTCTGAGTATCTCCAATTATCAGTCAGCCATTGGTGCTTGAGCAGTCATGGAGTTCATACTTGAAAAAGAGAGGCAGATTCTCACATCCAAAAAGGTTCTCAGAAGAAGTGAGTGTTTTTGTTTCTGTCAATAAAGACTCTGGTTCACTTGATTGATTGTTGAAAACCACTAGGCTAAGTGATTTTTAAGTTTTCTTTATAATAAAGTCTGACAATCCTATGCCTTAATAACTTGTTCTGGAATTTACTTATTCAATCAACAAATATATATAGACAGTATCATTTATATGCCAGGAATTTCAAATGTTTCCCTAGTTGCTGGGAATAAAAAAAGAGCTTACCTACCCTAAAACTGGGGGCAGGAGAATCTTACTCCAAAGGATCTCAGGGTTTAGTAAATGAGGGTGGTTCAGACATATAAGGAAATAGAGAAAATTGCAATCCCATATTGTTATTATGGAGGTCTCAAGACAGTTATGAGAAAGAGCCACTTATAGTTGCCTCCAGGTATCAGGAATATGTTAACAATAGGTAAGAGGGAAAATATTCTAGACATTGGGAAGAGTGGTATGATTCAATAAATTGGAACTTCTCTAGGTAAGTGGTTTTCAAATTGAGGTGTACTTACCCTTGTAGGTAATGGAAACTTTCCAAAGGATAGAGTAAGTGTTATTAGTTTAAGAGAGTCAATTATTTCAATCTATAATTTCCATATGTACTAAATCCAAATATCATGTAGATTCTTCCATCCTACCTCTGCTTTCATAAAAGTCCACTACTTAGAAGTGTTGAAACCCAACCCCTCAGACACTAAAGAGACAATTGGAACGTTTCCCTAGATGCTTTTAAGTGATTAATAAAGGTTAAAACAAAAAAACAAAAAACAAAAAACAAAGCCTCCTGACTTTATTTGCCTTGTACATATTAATGTCGGGGATAATGCAGGCTTGTACATGGGGTATCTGAGGCCTTATTTTTAAGTATTCATAAATCATATACATTGTAGTGTAGATAGCAGAAGTGATGATAATTTATGTTTAGTGGTTTCAGTTCTCCTAACTACAAAGAATACATTGCTCTTGAGGGAGAGTCTGATGAGAACAATGTAAAGAGAGCATTGATAAAATTGATAAAAATGAAAGTCTGTTAAAGATGACTGTTTCGGGCGCCTGGGTGGCTCAGTGGGTTAAAGCCTCTGCTTTCGGCCCAGGTCATGATCTCAGGGTCCTGGGATCGAGGCCCGCGTCGGGCTCTCTGCTCCGCGGGGAGCCTGCTTCCCCCTCTCTCTCTGCCTGCCTCTCTGCCTCCTTGTGATCTCTCTCCCGCTGTGAAATAAATAAATAAAATCTTTAAAAAAAAAAAATAATAAAAAAAAAATAAAGATGACTGTTTCAAAATTTAAATTATTTTCAGCTATTCTCTTTTCTCACTCCTAGGACACATCTTTGGAAATAAAAGCACCTTTGAACGGATGGAGCAGTTCGAATCACTGAAGCATATTCAATTGTAATTGTAACTGAAGCATTTACCAGAGTACCAAAATTTTACTTTAAATTCATGAATAAATACTAACATAGCTGCTGGACTAATTATATTTCAGCAGCATATACTTTTCTGTTTGTTAACTTCGTAAGAAAAGTTCATAATAATGAATCTAAAAATAAAGTAAGATATTTCTGAATATTTACACCTGATTCTTAAAACACTTTCAAAATTTTATTTATTTATTTCAGAGAGAGAGAGGAAATGAGCAGGAAAGAGAAGGAGGGAGAATCTGAAGCGGACTCTATGCTGAACGCAGAGCCCAGTGTGTGGCTCAATCCCAGGACCCTTAGATCCGGACCTGAGCTGAAACCAAGAGTCGGATGCTTAGCTGACTGAGCCATACAGGAGTCCCTCACAACACTTTCTGATACATATTTACTAAAATGATATTGTGCCTTTTGTCATATTCTGACTTCATAAATAATCAGCTGCATATTATACTGAATTATTTCAAAGTAAGCAACAACTTATAGATGTGTTCTTGTTTTCTTTTTATTATTAGTTACCATACAGTACATCATTAGTTTTTGATGTAGCGTTCCATGATTCATTGTTTGCATGTAAGACCCAGAGCTCCATGCAATACGTGCCCTCCTTAATACTCATGACTAGGCTCACGGACCCCTCCATCCCCCTCCCTTCTAAAACCCTCAGTTCCTTTTCCCAGAGTCTATAGTCTCTCATGCTTCGTCTCCCACTCTGATTTCTCTCCCTTTATTCCCCCTTTTTTTCTCCTAATGTCCTCCACACTATGCCTTCTGTTCCACAAATAAGTGAAACTATATGATAATTGACTTTCTCTTTTTGACTTATTTCACTTAGCATAATCTCCCCCAGTCCCAACCATGTTGATGCAAAAGTTGGCTATTCATCTTTTCTGATGACTGAGTAATATTCCAATGTGTATATGGACCACATCTTCTTTATCAGTTCATCTGCTGAAGGGCATCTTGGCTCTTTCCACAGTTTGGCTGTTGTAAACATTGTTGCTATGAACATTGGGGTGCATATGGCCCTTCTTTTCACTACATCTTTATCTTTGGGGTTAATACTCAGTAGTGCAATTGCTGGGTCACAGGGTAGTTCTATTTTTAATTTTTTGAGGAACCTCCACACTGGTTTCCAAAGTGACTGCACCAACTTGCATTCCCACAAACAGTGTTAAGAGGGTTCCCCTTTTTCCACAACTTCTCCAACATTTGTTTTCTTGCCTTGTCAATTTTTGCCATTCTAACTGGGGTAAGGTGGTATCTCAATGTGATTTTGATTTGAATTTCCCTGAAGGCTAATGGTGATGAACATTTTTCATGTGTCTGTTAGTCATTTGTGTGTCTTCTTTGGAGAAGTGTTTGCCCATGTTTTCTGCCCATTTTTTGACTTGATTATTTGTGTTTTGGGTGTTGAGTTTGAGAAGTTCTTTTTTTTTTTTTNTTTTTAAAGATTTTATTTATTTATTTCACAGAGGGAGAGAGATCACAAGGAGGCAGAGAGGCAGGCAGAGAGAGAGAGGGGGAAGCAGGCTCCCCGCTGAGCAGGGAGCCCGATGCGGGCCTCGATCCCAGGACCCTGAGATCATGACCTGAGCCGAAAGCAGAGGCTTTAACCCACTGAGCCACCCAGGCGCCCGAGAAGTTCTTTATAGATCTTGGATATCAGCCTTTTGTCTGTAGTGTCATTTGAAAATATCTTCTTCCATTCTGTGGGTTGCCTCTTTGTTTTGTTGACTGTTTCCTTTGCTGTGCAGAAGTCCCAAAAGTTCATTTTTGCTTTTGTTTCCCTTGCCTTTGGAGACTTGTCTTGAAAGAAGTTGTTGTGGCCGATGTCAAAGAGGTTACGGCCTACGTTCTCCTCTAGTATTTTGATGGATTCCTGTCTCACATTGAGGTCTTCCAACCACTTTGAGTTTATCTTTGTGTATGGTATAAAAGAATGGTTGAGTTTCATTCTTCTGTATATAGCTGTCCAATTTTCCAGCACCATTTATTGAAAAGATTATCTTTTTTCTATTGGATATTTTTTCCCGCTTTGTTGAAGATAAGTTGACCATAGAGTTGAGAGTCCATATCTGGGCTCTCTATTCTGTTCCATTGGTCTATGTCTGTTTTTGTGCCAGTACCACGCTGTCTTGATGATCACAGCTTTGTAATATAGCTTAAAATCAGGCAATGTGATGCACTTAGCTTTGTTTTTCTTTTTCAACATTTCCTTGGTGATTCTGGGTCTTTTCTGGTTCCATGTAAATTTTAGGATTGTTTGTTCCAGCATTTTGAAAAATGACGTTGGTATTTTGATTGGGATGGCGTTGAAAGTATAGATTGCTCTGGGCAGCATAGACATTTTAACAATGTTTATTCTTCTGATTCATGAGCATGGAATGTTTTTCCATCTTTTTTTATCTTCTTCAATTTCTTTCATGAGTGCTTTGTAGTTCCTGGAGTATAGATCCTTTACCTCTTTGGTTAGGTTTATTCCAAGGTAACTTATGGTTTTTGGTGCTATAGTAAATGGAATTGCTTCTCTAATTTCTCTTTCTACAGTTTCATTGTTAGTGTATAAGAAAGCAACTGATTTCTGTGCATTGATTTTGTATCCTGCCAAATTACTGAACTGCTGTATGAATTCTAGTAATTTGGGGATGGAGGTTTTTGGGTTTTCCACATAGAGTATCATGTCTGGGAAGGGAGAGAGTTTGACTTCTTTGCCAATTTGAACACCTTTTTATTGTCTGATTGCTGTTGCTAGGACTTCTAGTACTATGTTGATCGATAGTGGCAAGAGTGGGCATCCTTGTTGTGTTCCTGATTTCAGTGGAAAGGTTCTCAGCTTTTCCCCATTGAGAATGATATTTATGAAGTTGAGGAATGTTCCCTCTATCCCTATACTCTGAAGTTTTAATCAGGAAAGGATGCTGTATTTTATCAAATGTTTTTCTGCATCAATTGAGAGGACTATGTGGTTCTTGTCTCTTCTCTTATTTATGTGTTCTATCACATTGATTGATTTATGAATGTTGAACCACCCTTGCAACCCAGGGATAAATCCCACCTGATCATGATGGATAATCCTTCTAATGTACTGTTGGATCTTATTAGCTAGGATCTTGTCAAGAATTTTGGTGTCCATATTCATCAGCGATATTGGTCTGAAATTCTCCTTTTTGATGGGTCTTTGCCTGGATTTGGGATCAAGATAATGCTGGCTTCAGAGAATGAGTCTGGAAGTTTTCCTTCTCTTTCTGTTTTTTGAAACAGCTCCCAGAGAATAGGTATTATTTCTTCTTTGAATGTTTGGTAGAATTTCCCAGGGACTCCATCAGGCCCTGGACTCTCGTTTTTTTGGGATGTTTTTGATTACTGCTTCAATCTTGTTACTGGTTATGGGTCTATTCAGGTTGTCAATTTCTTCTTGTCTCAGTTTGGTAGTTTATAGGTTTCTAGGAATGCATCTGTTTCTTCCAGGTTGCTTAATTTATTGTCATATAGCTGGTGATAATAATTTCTGATAATTGTATTTATTTCCTTGTGTTAGTCATGATCTCTTCCCTTTCATTCATAATTTTATTAATTTGGGTCCTTTCTTTTTTCTTTTGGATAAGTCTGGCCAGTGGTTTATTGATTTTTCAAAGAACCAGCTTCTAGTTTTGTTAATGTGTTCTACTGAATTTCTGGTTTCTAATTCATCGATCTCTGCTCTAATATTATTTTCCTCCTCATGCATGGGTTAGGTTTAATTTGTTGTTGACTTTCCCATTCTTTAAGGAGTAAAGGTAGTTTGTATATTCGGGACTTTACTATTTTTTTTGAGTGAGGCTTGAATGGCTATGTATTTCCCCCTTAGGACCGCCTTTGCCATATCCCATAGGTTTTGGATCAATGTGTCTTTGTTCTCATTGGTTTCCATGAATTGATTAAGTTCTTCTTTGATTTCCTGATTGAGACAAACATTCTTGAGCAGGATGGTCTTTAGCTTCCAAGTGTTTGAATTTCTTCCAAACTTTTTCTCGTGAAAGTTTCACGAGAGTTCCAGTTTCAAAGTATCGTGGTCTGAGAATATGCAGGGAATAATCTCAATCTTTTGGTACCATTTGAGACCTGATTTGTGACCAAGCAGGACTGACTGAAAAACAACAGGGCAGGGCCCTCCCCCAGAAGACAAGCTGAACGAACATGAGGACAACAACCACAGGGTCCCATTAAACTGTAAAACCCCAGCACCAGGGGAAAACTGTATATTAAGTCCTGGTATTGCCTTACAGCTTGTATATTTCTGAGATACAACTTTTCTCTCTCTTTTTAAATTCTTTCTCATGATTCTTATTTTTTGTTGTTGTTGTTTTTACCTACTTATCATTTCAACTAGATGTTTAATACAACATATTCCATAGTAACTTTTTAACTTGAACTTTTCCTTACATATACTTTTTTCTTTTAGATAGATAGATGGTAGATAAATGGATAGATAGATAGACAGATATAAGCTTCAATGTAGCCCTTTTCTCCCTGTTCAATACCAACTATATATATATATATATCAGTTTTAACTTCCCCGTATCTCTGGGAAGTTGAGTTTTCTAACAAAGATAACAAAATACACTCAGGAAGAACTGAAATACCCTTCCTCACCCATTTTGAGGGATTATAGATGTGTTCTTATTTTTAAGCTTTTCACAAAAACACCTAAATATGATCCAACATTATTTTAATTTTAACTTTTATAAGATGCATCGTGTAAGTGGTTTTTGGTGCTTTTATAGTAATCTTCAAATGCATATTAAAATGTTTATTTGAACTTGAAAATCAATTCAGACATTCTCTGACTGAAATTAAATCATTTTAGCTGATTAGTTTGAGTAGGGACTGGCTTTGCTAATTAAGTTAGTCAGTATCATCTTCCCACACACTGAACAAGCTAAGTTGGCATCTCCTATGTTTTTACAAGTATATACATAAAACATATGACATAGCTTTTAATCATGAATACTCTTTTGAAAAAGCTGTATATTTTATTTTATTTTTTTTTTTTATTTTTTTTTTAAAGATTTTATTTATTCATTTGACACNTGAATACTCTTTTGAAAAAGCTGTATATTTTATTTTATTTTTTTTTTTTATTTTTTTTTTAAAGATTTTATTTATTCATTTGACACAGAGAGATTACAAGTAGGCGGAGAGGCAGGCAGAGAGAGAGAGGAGGAGGCAGGCTCCCTGCGGAGCAGAGAGCCCGATGCGGGCCTCGATCCCAGGACCCTGGGATCATGACCTGAGCCGAAGGCAGCGGCTTTAACCCACTGAGCCACCCAGGCGCCCCATGTATATAGCATTTTGTATCCTGATTTTCTTATNGTATATTTTAATTTGCTATCTTTATGAGTTTACTAGGTTAAAATTTGCCTCTAAATGATAAAAGAGCACCATAATGTTTTATGATTTAGTTAGTTTTGTAAACATTTTAAGCAAACTTCTCAGAAGTTGAGAGATCTATTGGCTGAAGAGTAATTATTTGGTAAGTGAGATGATTTTCAATGATCCTCTCTTCATAAAATTGAGGTAAGACTTAATTGAGTTGTTAGCCAATAGGTCATGCACAGTTTTTGATTATAAATCATTATGTGATTTTTGACAAGTTCAGAGAACTGACTGATACTGCTAAAAATCAAATACCTGTGATATACTTTATTATATAAATAGTTTACTCAGTGCTTGCATCTATAGAAATAAAACAGGAATATAATTGAGACAAACTCTGTATCTATTCGGCTAACATTAAAGAATATTCATCTGTGAAAACATAGGCAGCCCATTAATTTCCTTATAAGACACCTTTCCACTAAATGCTTACTTTTTGTTCGATTATTTTATTTTGATAAAATCTGCTGTAAAAATATTATAATGAAATTCAATCTAAGTAATTCTGTTCACATGCAATGCCTTATAATCCCAGATAATTAAAACAAATTAATTAGGATGTATATGCAATGTTTTTGCAAAGAAAGAAAAAAGGAATTAAAAATACCTAAAAGCATGAAAGTAATTTGCAGAAGTATAATGGAAACATAAGTTAGAATATGGATTGAATGTCTGAAAAAAATATGGATTGAACGCAAAATTTGTCATTTTGTGTTTGAATGCTCACTCATTCGTTTTTTTAGATGAATGAAAATGATCAACAGATCATTTTGGTATTTAGATTCCATTGTTATTTCAGAAAGAAGTCACTATTTCTATTCTTTTCTTATACAAAAATTTTTAGCAGAGAGAAAATTCAAAGAAAAACCTCTAGACCTGTCTGAATTCTGGGAATGGTTGTTCGATAGTGCTTGGGTCTCTGAAGTACAGTTTGCAAGGTTACTGGTTAATTTTAAGCACACCTAGAAATAGTACATGGGCAAAGATACAACTTTCAAAATTTTATGAAACCTTATGTCCAATCCACCGACAATATCATGACTAAATATATTCTATAATAAAGGAAATGTAATTATGAATTTATCATTCCATTTGAATATTTAAGGTAGAATGAGACAACTCAATAAGGAAACTCTCCATGATGAGTTCTAAAATAAAGAGAATGGCTCCTTGTCTACCCACAGAATTCTGACTTATGATACATAATCTATGGAATTTCTCCAATAATAGGTTAAGGCCAGAGCAACTCTGACTCTAGAATGAGAGACAACAGTACCTTGGTATAGCAAGCAGTAGATTGGTATAGCCCCTCTTCATTTATTTTGCTTGAGTCAGTTAATATTAGAGTACAATTCAGCCAAACTAAGTGTATCATCCCTCCAACCTATATGGTAATTTGGTGAGAGCCCAAAGTCCTAAAGAAAGAAGTCTCTTAAGAGGATATAGTGAGCAAAATTGGTAAGATCAAACACACCACTGCCTAAGGCCCTTCCTACTTGTTCCACCCACAGAATGTCTACCTTTAGGACTCTTCTTTGAGTAAATATTGGAACTATGACCAGACACCATGCAAATGCTCTGAATTTATGTCTAGAGGTTTGACAAGGGAATAAATAGTGAAACATGTGAAAATATACAGCCTTGCCAAGAATTTTCTTGGGCATTTTGGCATTGTTGTTTTCCAGAAATTGTGACTTGGTACCAGGGAATCAAGCATTTTCTTCTGTTTCTTGCTAAGAATGTGTGTTGTTCGCTTGAAATAGTTACTGTTTAACCTGAAATGCCAAATAACAAATATTCATTGATACAGACAAGTACTTATGGTACATTTTTTAGAGAACAATCTGTGCTTCAAATAAAATTGTATCAACTAAAAATAAAAATAAAATAATTTAGGATAGCCAAATAAAGGTAAAAAATGTAAAAGGGTTGAATAAATAGATGCAACAGAGTTTAAGGTAAATTGCTATTTCCTATGTCTTTATAACACAGATTGCTAGTGAGAGAATCACAAAGGCATTGAGGTTTTGTATGTTATCCGTTACAAATAATAAAAAAAGCATTTGTACATCCCCCAAGTTGAACGTAAGCGGTAAATGGATCAACTCAAATTTTCAAACAGTTAGAAACCTACTGTGGGACACTAAGAGGACGCAAATATTTCTAATGCAGGAAAAGGAAAAAAAAAAAACAAAAACCTAAATCTTATCTACTGATGATTTAGCATGAATAGTACTATGTCCTTGAAACTCCCTCCGATTAAGCTGCACTGAATGACAGCTGTAGAGAACAAAAAAACTTTTAAAGATTCCATCTGCAACCACATGTACACTTTGTAGTAATCCCTGAAATTAAAGAGCATATTGTCAAGATATAGGTTAACTTTTTTGAAAATGGAATTAAATATTGAGTATTGAGAACTAGCTGGCTAAAAAAATACTTGGTTTAATATTTAACAGGAGATCCTTGTACACTGTTACAAAATATTTAACTAATGATAATGAAGCCATTAGCCAATCTGCTTCTTGCTTCATATCTTTTTACTATATCCAAATGTAGTTTTACTTTCAAACTAAAGAGCTTAAGTTCCAGAGTCCTACACTTGCATGGGTCTCTTGCAAGGCCCTGGAAGGGCTTAGAGACATATTCATTAGGGCATGTACTTAGTAAAATCTGAAAAGTAAGATATTTTTACATTTTTTTTTCTTGAAAAGTTTCCTCCAAATGGTATAATATTACAGGAACAACAAAATCTAGATCTACTCCTAGAAATGTCAGTATTTTTTGGTTGCGATATAAGTAAAAGTTTTAAGTTTAGACTTAGTTTCACAAAGTCTGGATTCTTTTGTCCTCCTAACAGTAGAGTTATCTGTGTACTTCTTAGCTACTATAATCTATAATTTTTAAACGAATGTGATCCACAGAATTTGAAAGATTCCAGGGTGCTACAAAACCATAAACATTTAGTTTCTTTATGACCATGGAGAACACAGACCATCTCTTTCTGATCCACAAATAAATTTCATTAGAAAAACACGATGGCTAAGGTTTAATGTCATACTAATATTAGTAACCAGTATAACTGAAGAAACAAAGAATTATAAGAACTGACCCAAAAATAATTCTGCTGAACAGTTTTCAATATTTGCATAATTTACCCCTAAATATATCACTACATTGTTTTATCACTCAGAGGCAGAACTTGAAAGCATTCTGAATTAAATTGTTTTTCTCTGAATTTATCCCAAATTTATCTAATAAAATATTTCCTGTTGTGTCCTAAACTCCTAAGTCTCTAGAAAGATGTCTATTTCCCCATTTATTAAAAACAAACGAACAAACAAAAACAGACTTTTCTGGAGTCTGGATTTTTTTTTCTTAGTCTAATAATTTGTAGAAAAACAATGGAACATAACTGGAATTTATAATTTCATTATTCCCTAGTTATGTCAAGAGGTATTAAGAAAAACACCCATAAATATGAAGTGAATTTTACAAAGTGAAAAAGAAAATAGGATATTATTTTAATGCTCTTAAATGTCTTAGTGTTTCTAAGAATATAATCTCATATGGAAAATGGGTCTTTACTGGTGGACAGGCAGGCAGATAGACTGATAGATTTTTTTTTTTTTTTTAAAAGTAGGCTCCACAACCAGCATGGAGTCTAACACAGGGCTTGATCTCAGGACCCTGAAATCAAGACCTGAGCTGAGATCAAGAGTCTGACGCATAACCAACTGAGCCACCCAGGTGTCCCTAGATAGAAGGATTTTAATTTAGGTACTCTACCAGATATTTCTTTACATTTTAGCATAAGTACTATGATAGAATGTTTGCTTAGTTTCATGATTCTGAAAGATAAAATTTCTAAATTATAAGCTTGTTATTATACTCATAGCTAGTAATTATCACACAATGAACTAAAACATGTCTAGTTTCAGAATATATATTCAGAAGTCATTCCTTATGCAGAAAAAAATCCGTCTAGGAGAGATATAAAAATTTATGATTGACCCAAAAATATCTTTTATATCAAATTATATAATAAAGCTGACAGCCTTAAACATGGCAACAAGAAGACACAAAAATGAAAAAAAATTATTAAATAATGTTATCCTAAAGCAGTGTAATATATAAAGATGGTCTATTTTCCAGAAATAGATGCTCGATAATCAGTTAATGGTGGAGCACATAGACACTTTTGATTTCAGTTCAGGTCACGATCCCAGGGTTCTGGGATCGGCCCCATGGCCAGCTCCACCCTCAGCAGGGAGTTTGCTTGAGGATTCTCTCTCTCCCTCTTCCTCCACCCATCCCCCGCTTGTTCTCTCTTTCTCTTTCTCAAATAAATAAATCTTAAAAATAAAATAAAATGCAGGGAAACAGAAATGTGCACACAAAAATGCAACACGATGGAAAATTATCACAGTTGAGAAATGTGTTGAATTTGTAAGATCTAGAAATGGCACTTAAAACTCCTAATAGTAGACAATGGTTTACACATTATTTTCAAATATTATATACATATAAACTGGATAACCACTGGTGACTCAGTTCATATTCAACTTTGCTAAATATTCTTTTTTTTAAAGATTATATTTATTTATTCAGAGAAAGTGCATGTGCAAGTGGGGGGAAGGGAAGAGAAGAGGGAGAGAGAATCTCAAGCAGACTCTGTGCTGATTGGGAGCCCCAGCAGGGCTTGATCTCACTGCCCTGAGATCATAACCCTAGCTGAAATCAAGAGTCAGATGCTTAACCAACTGAGCCACCCAGGTCCCCCTTTGCTACGTATTTTAAAAGAGAGTTCATACACACACAAAAAGGATTCTAATCTTAATCCCAGCCAGTTCACCCACTGATCAGAAAAAACACCATATAGCACTTGTACCAAACACAGGGCTTTAAAATGTTTATCTGCGGGTTGTATGTGTCAAATGCACAGGTTCAACACAAAAGACAGATATGCTGCGTGTGATAGAAAGTGAAGTCTATTTGCAGTATATTACATGGCACAATCACAGATATCAGTCTTTAAAAAAAATCAGGAAATCTTTATGGTCAAATTTCAGATCAAATCTGTCAATTAGTGACTTAGGGTAATCATATTACTTCTGTAATAGAGTTTTTGATCTATGACCTAAAGACTACAGGATCTTTGGAGGATCAAATGAGGTAATGCACATGAAAGAGTTCTGAAACAGTTAAAGAAATAAAATCTAGTTCCTCTTCCTACAACAAGATCACTTCTGGTTACCTCCTTTTCAGTTGTACAACTGCAATACCATTACCCATTCCAGGCCTGAAGAGAAAGAATTTTAATCTGATTGGTTAGAGTCTGAGAATGGACTGAATCTATTGATGTTATCATCTGCTTTAAAATATGTGAAGTAGGCACCTTTCACCCCCTCACTCACCATATCTTACTTCTATGCTCTTCATTTCTTACTCGATTTTGCTCCTCCATTTAGCAAGCCAAAAAAAGGTAAGATCACAAGTTCTAGATGTGTGGTGGGGATCAGTGAATAGGAAGACACAATTTAGTGTTAACTCATTAGAATAAAGAGAAAACAAATAGAAAATCTTTCATAATTTTTATAATCAGAAAAATTATAAATTCATTGTATTATTTTTCTGTATAGATGTATTTTTAAATTGCTGTGTTAAATGATGATTTTATTACATGTCTACAGCTAACACTGGAATAATTTATAATGTTTAGAGCCTTTACTCCATGTTATTATGTCACTATAGGCAAGTGTCTTTCTTCATAGTTAACTCTCATTCATGTTAAACATAAAGAATACTAAATCTTAAAAAAAGAAACAAAAGAAAGAATCCTAAATCTTGCCTGCCCGACTTTTGGGGAAAAAAATCAGACTGCATAGACCTCTTCATCTATAAAATCCCTAATTATTCTGCTGTCTACTATGTCAATATTCTTTGAAGGACAACTAAAATAATTTTCTGTTAGATTCAGCTGCATGGGGGTAGAGTCTATGAGGAATGCCAATATGGCTGGAACTAAACTGGGATACTCTTAAGGATGCTCTTGTTGGAGGGGGCACCTGGGTGGCTCAGTCGTTAAGCATCTGCCTTTGGCTCAGGTCATGATCCTGGGGTCCTGGGATAGAGCCCCACATTGGGCTCCTAGCGCAGCAGGAAGCCTACTTCTCTCCCTCTCCTTCTCCCCCTGCTTGTGTTCCCTCTCTAGCTGTGTTTCTCTCTGTCAAATAAATAAATAAAATCTTAAAAAAAAAAAAAAAGGATGCTCTTGTTGAACACAACAATAAAGCCACATTACCTTACTGGCTACTTTGGCTGAGCTCACCATTTAATGTGAAACCATCTTGTCATTCTACTCTCTAAGCTTTCTTTAGACTTATTTACTAGAGAAGTCCCAAATCCAAAATTCCAGACCAAAACTCTTTCACGATTATAGCACAGGACAAACAAGTTCTTTCCAGCATTTTTAGCAGTGTATATCACTGACATTTAAAAATCAGTCAAGTCAAAAATATTTCATTCAAGCCTCAGAAATAAAATTTGCTGTTTCTGTATTCCTGATTTCATTTAGTGACCTCACTATCCGTTCAGTCAAGCCAGAGAGCTAGACAGCACCCCAGGTAATTAATTCTTTGTGTTTCATATCTTATATCAAAATAATTACAAAGTACTGCCAATTTTAGTTCCTAGTTATACTTTAAAACCATTTCCTTCTTTTAATCCTTATTCTGTTTCCTTACTTGAAGCCAGTATCACCTTTTACTGGACACAAATAGATGACCAGAGTGATCTTTAAAAAAGCATATTATTGATCATGGTTTTTCTTCTCAAAACCCTTAATTGACTATCAGCTCCAGAATAAAGACCAAATATGTAAAAATAAGATATGACCCATTCATTGTATTACCTGTCTTTAACTTTATAGTTTTCCACTTTGTTTTTTATATTCTTTCATGATCTATTATCTTTGTGGGTGTTATTGTAACACATCTTATAAACACTGTGTGCCTACTATGTTTTAGGCAGTTTTAGGCATTCGAGGGTACAACATGAACAAGAGAGAATTAAACTTCCTAGTCTCCTATCACATTAATTTTAATTCTTTCTGCTTGGAATGACATTTTGCCATCATAGAAAATGTCTATATAAATTTCAAAACTCATCTTAACTGTTAATCCCTGCGGACTTTATCTCTCAGGAAGAGAGATTTTCTTCTTTACTTTGCAAGTATCACAACTGGTACAAGTTTGCATTAAAACATGTATTACTTTGTTTCTGATACACCTGTCTCCCTCACCAGAGTATAAATTCTTTTGTGTCATTCACTGAGGGTTTGGTGACTAACCCACTGATTTTCTACTTTGTTGTTTATGTAGAGTTTATTCCATTAACATATTTGTTGATTTAAATCTTTCCTTGAAATTTAGCAACTTTTGTATCACTTTGTAGGGCAATTACCCTTCATCCCCTCTGTCATTATCACCATTATCGTGGACATTGTGGTTAACCCTCCAACATTCATTCTAACCCCAGATGAAAAGTTTAGGACCCTAAACTAAAGATTAGAACTAAACTAATTTGAACCAATGAAATGGGAGAAAAGACTTGGTTAGGGCTTACTTCTATAGTAAAACGCACTTAAAAATGTAGTTTGCCATACGAGATTATGATGTCTCCTTTTAGTATGTTTTTCTAGGTTAGAGATGTTGTCTGAGTGAATTTTAAAAACAAATGAAATTAAACAACAAATGACATGTTTTGTCGCTGTAACTTTGGTGTTTTTTAAAATCAATGCAGAAAAATTCTATCAGTTTAGAGGTAATTTACAAAGTTTGCCTTTTGTCCTGATTCCTTAGTAATTATTCTAACTTCTCTTTCTCTAGTGCCCATCTCCTAAATTTCTCTTTTTAACACAATGTTGCTAATTATTAGTAAAACAGCACAGTGAGTGCATTGAATAGCTGGTATTCCTATGTATTTTTCCTCTGGTACATAAAGCATGGCTCCCCTGGCAGCCCTAGTGCTCTACATATTAAGTGCTGACAGTGTGGTTCCTCCTTTGTCAGAATACTTTGTGTATTAAATCATCTATTTGTTTAACAACTTGCAGACACATATGATTTCTTGTAGATGAAAAGATCCTTTCTTAAATATCTAGTAAATGTAGCTTTAGTGACAAAACTAAAACAAAAATTAAGATAAAAATTAACTGAAGTTAACTGTGTAAGGATTAAATAGAGAGGAGGAAAAAGTAATATGGTAAAGAAAAGGGAATCTCCAAAATGTATTTTGATCCATTGATGAAGAGATTGATGAAAATGAAACCCATAGACATCAGTCATTCTCCTTCCTTCCCTTTCACCTGGTCTAAAAGATCTCTATAGAAATTCATATTGTGAAATAATAGTTATTTTTTCTAAGAACAATTTATATGATGTCTCTCCCCTTTGAGTTTATCTTTTAAATCATGATAGTCTCTGTAGGTGCTTCTTTCAAATCTGTTTCTATCAACTATCTTTAGGATATTTTCCCTTGTCTTGAATTCCTCTTTCCACTGAAGAACTCTTGAATTCCCTCCTCCCACAGTAATTTTTCACTTGCCCTTCTAGGTTGCCATGTGGGGACATAGTGGAGGCACCGCTTTTCTTTATCTCCTAAACTTAGCTGCAAACCAACTAATCAATAGCATAAAATTACTGCTTTTCGCTGCTTGGCCTCAGGGGTCCCAAGGAGATTTTCTTGAGGTTCAAGCCCATGTTTTCTGGCTTCTCGAAAGAAGAGCTCTAAAACTGAGTGGGAAAGATGGTGACTGCAGTAGCATGCTATCTCTAGGGCAACTCACCCTTCATTTTCTTCTAAAAGAAGAACAACTCACACCCTTCCTTATATCTCTGGATTCTTTTTCCTTCTTTTAATCAGCATCTACAGTAAACCTAAGCAAGCTCATTGGTCCTCAGACTCACCCAGAAACATGAGCAAAGAAGCAGAAGGTTCTGGCACTTGTGCCGCATAGCTGTGAAAGAACTGCTGCACCTCACACCGCCGATGCAAACCCACTAGGTAAGGTTTCTCAGAGTGCTCCGCGGTAGAAAAGGTACATTCTATACCTACTGCATTAGAACCTTTGGGGGTGGGAAAAGAAATCTGCTATTACGAATGATCAGTATCCTCAAGTGATTCTTTTGTACCTAAGGGTTAATTCGGGATTAAGATTTGAACTCACACCATTTTCTTTCTCTGGGGAAGGTTGCAGTGGGCCAGTAGTATTGCCACTGTAGACACTCAATAAGAGAAAGAGACAAAAATGAGTGGCAAGCAAAATGTTGAAATACCAGTAAAAGGCAGAATGAATGTCAAAACACAGTCCTTGTTTTAGAAACAGAGCAATGAGTTGGCCTATGTCAAAATTTGGAACTAGTAAACAAGATATAAAAAATCCAGGAGAATAACTGTGGGAAAACTGTAGGTCACTCTACCTTTAAAAACTCACATGGTCAATGAAACTAAGAGTTGATTTTTTAAAAATAGATTTCTCCATTTGTATGTCTTTCAAGGAAGACATATAAATGGTATATGAAGATGTTAAATATCATTAATCATCAAGGAATTGCAAATCAAAACAGCAATGAGATATCACCTCACACCTGCCAGGGCAGCTATTTAAAAATAAAACAGGGGTGCCTGGGTGGCTCAGTCGGCTAAGCATCTGCCTTCAGCTCAGGTCATGATCCCAGGGTCCTGGGATGGAGCCCTGCATCGGGCTCCCTGTTCAGCGGAGAGCCTGCTTCTCCCTCTCCCTCTGCCTGGTGCTCTGCCTACTTGTACTCTCTATCTCCATGTCAAGTAAATAAAACCTTTAAAAAAATAAAATAAAATAAATAAAAACAAAACAAAAGACAACAATAGTTGGCAAGGATGTGGAAAAAATAGAACCCTTATATTGTTGGTAGCAACAATGTAAGCAGAAAAGTGCAGCCCTTGGAAAACAGTATGGAAGTTTCTCAAAACATTAAAAATGGAACCACCATATGATCCAACAATCCTATTTCTGAGTATTTATCAAAAATCAGAATCTTGAAGAGATATTAGCACTTTCCCATGTACATTTAAGTACTTATTATTCACAATAGCAAAGATGAAGAAATAATCTAAATATCCCTTGATAGATGAATGGCTAAAAAAAAATGTGGTACATACACACATTGTAGTATTACTCAACCTTGAAAAAGAAGGAATCTCCAGGACGCCTGGGTGGTTCAGTCGGTTGAGCGACCAACTCTTGATTTCAGCTCAGGTCATGATCTCAGGGTCCTGGGATCAAGCCCCTGCCAGGCTCCAAGCTCAGCAGGGGAGTCCGCTTGGGGATTCTCTCTCGCCCTCCCACTGCTCACACACATGCTTGTACTCTCTCTCTCTAAAATAAGTAAATAAATATATATTTTTTAAGATTTTATTCATTTATTTGAGAAAGAGAGAGAGAGGTGGGGGGTGAGAGGCAGAAGGAGAAGCGGACTCCCTACCAAGCCCGGAGCCAATGCAGGGCTCGATTCTAGGACCCTGGGATCATGACCTGAGCCAAAGGCAGATGCTTAACCAATGGAGCCACCTAGGAGCCCCTAAATAAATCTTTTTTTTTTAAATGTAAATTCCACAGTATGGGACAGCATAGACGAACCTTGAGGACATTATGCCAAGTGAAATAAGCTGGTCACAGAGGGACAAATACTACATGATTCCACTTATAGGAAGTATTTAAAATAGTCCAGTTCACGGAATCAAGAGTAGAATGATGGTTGCTGGGGAGGACAGGGGAAATGGGGAGTTACTAATCCAAAGGCATAAAGTTTCAGTTAAGTAAGATAAGTTATAGATATTTGCTGTACAACACTGTCCCTATAGCTAACAATACTGCATTATACACTTAAAAAGTTAAGAGGGTATATTTCATGGTAAGCGTTGTTACTACAATAAAATAAAACTTAAAAATAAATAAAAATTTTAAAAAAAGTCAAAGAGGAAAATAAGAAGATGAGGAAGGAGAATTTTAATGAGGACAAAGCCCGGAGTAATTCTTACAGAGATCTGTTTGAGCCATGCATTTTTGTTAGGATAAGATGCCATGTTGACTGGTACTACCTTTCTGTCTTTGAAAGCTATAGCTAAACAAGTCAGTTATCTAACATCAGATCTATAGCCAACATGATGCTAATGTTTGAGGAATAACTTAATCCCCTAATTTAATGAAACTGAGAAAGTTTTCAAAGCAAAAATCTTCTATCATCAACTTGCCTCACTTTATAAATGGGATAATAATCCAGCATGAATGCATTCTTTGTCCTGTTTCCAATAGTGAGCTGCCCTACTCAGATTTCTGACAATGTCACCAGTTACTCATTAGACCTGCCGTGGTCATCTGACGTTGACTAATATTTATTCCCTTAAGGTCTGGTAAGAAATTATAATTCATTGAAATTCATGGTTATCTGTTTTACTTAAAGGTGCCTATATCTCCAAGCTGTTCAGCCACCCTATTCTAGTTCCACTCAGGTCACTCACATTATATGCAATGGCTATTTTAGTTTTTTCCCAAATATCTTCAAATTTTCAAGCCTTTCTCTTTCTTAGTCTGCCATCACTCAACAGATTACCTCCCTAGACTTATGTGGAGAACACAGAAGGCATCAGATAAGAACTGCTTCCAGTGCCCAGACCCGTAAACTTTCTTGCAACCCACCAACCCAGGAAATATTAAGAAGAATAAGATTGAATGTCAAGTATTTTTGCAATGTTTAACACTCTAATTTTACTTTTCAGTTTGGCTATATCTTCCATACTCAGTTCCAACTTATAGCTGCATTTCATAATCATTCGCACATATGCTTTTAAGAGTTCTATTTTTGTTAGCAAATGATGGACTATCTTCGAAAATCTTACCGTATAATTCCATACTTGGTGGAAAAATTTCAATGTATTCCTTAGAAGAAAGATTTTATTCTTGTGATGGTGTGACCTAGACTGTTAGAGTGATTCTCCAAATCAAAACCTGAAACTTCCCAGATCAATTGTGGTAGGTGTGCTGAGCCAGAGAGCCTAGGCCAGATATCTGTCCTGGAAGGTGTTGTGAACCTATTGTTTTTCTAGTGCACTATTTCTGTGATAAAGCAGCAGGATAATGCATAGCCTAGAGCTTTCCCAGGGTATAATTTTATATAAATATCATAAACAGTGAATTGAAATATGAGAATGGTGATCATCATCTCATACCATAGAGGCAGAGCATTGCTAGTTTTTGCAATCCGAGAGCTCTTCGGGAGTAGTCTAGTTTAGAGCAATGACTTATGGGACACAGGCTGAGACACTAAGCCATTAAAGAGGCAGGGAAATACTGTGTTAGTTGGACTGGTTCATGAGTTGGTAGAATAGAAACGAAACCAAAGCGCAAGTTATCAGTCAATGTTGCTGTCTTACCAGGGTCAGAAACACTAGCTCAGAGATATGGCGAAAAATCTAGAGTCAGGGTGAGAGGCTGAGTGGCTCCAAAGAAATCTAGTTTCTTCAAATCACAGCAGTGACATTAGAAAGACTAGGAAAAGTCCCATTAATATACCCAGTTCCTCAAAAAGTCAGTTCCCTTTTATCCCAGCCAGAGCAATTAAGAAACACCAACACTTTGTTGGTAATAAAGTTATTTAATGATGTTGCAAAAGGAATGGGGTTTTAAAGACTGCATTGATTATTTTAAAAGGCCCATTACTAAGCAATGATCACTTCTGAGAACTCCAATAAACTGGTCTGAAATTCCTGTTTCTCCAAAATGCAATCAGCCCAAATACTGGTATTTTAATTAGTTATAAAACTTCAGTTTTAATTTGTCAATGATTTCATAGAATAAGCAGTCTCTTTATTGTTATTTTTACTCTCTAAGCTTTTAGGGATGTACCAAAACTCTTTCAAAGAGGACAGCCTTCTGGATAGCATTAGGTAGAGGAGGTGAAGTAAGCTGTACATCCTACTTGAAGCTGACCTGCAATGTCCTTACTGCTTCATTGGCTCCCCTATCACATCTGCAATGGGGCTTTGGTGCAGAAGCACAAATACTGAGTCTTGGGAGGGTGTGGGTGACATACTGTTACAATACTGTGGGACAACTGGAGAGGAAGTGGAGTCAGAGAAGAGACTAGGGATGACTTAGAATAAGGAGACAGACAGCTAAGTCATTGAAAGAGGCTGGCAATGTGGAGACTAGAGAACATAATACATGTCTGCTAATACATAGTATATAAAGGCAGTTCCAGAGAGCTCAGTGGGAAGGATTGGGAGGGATGCCAATGGGGGACTAAAAATCATCAGAAAAACATTGGTCATCGTGTGGGGGAAGGTGTGCATAAGGAGAACAGATGATCGGGAAAATTTATGCTTGTACTAAAGGCTAGACAGAAATAAGGAACTACTTAACTGTCTAAATTTCCAAGCAGAACTAGGCAGTGACGTCTAATGAGGTTGGTCAAAAATTCTTTTGTTGGAACCCCAAAAGTGATGTCTTCCCAGACGGCTGTTTGGAAGGGATTATTTAACTGCGGTGCTCACAGCATCTGCAGCAGTTTATAGTGCAACGAGAGATCATCTGTAGCCTCCTGGACCAATCCAGCCTTAAAGTGATAGCTGAGCAGAAGGCTAAGGAAAAAATTAATTCACTACAGGAATTCACCCTTCAATGGACCTTAGTGACTGTTATAGTTAGAAATTTGCATACTGGGTTTGAAATTACTTTTGAAGAGTTTTCTTTTTGGGTTTTTTTTGTTCATTTGTTTTTGGCATGCATTTCACCCAAGCCTACTCTACCTTCTATTATTCCATATTCATGAAGTCTCTGCTCCCAGAGAAATCGTTTAACGTAACATCCATACTCTAGAAATTCTTATTCTTTTGCCTCTGCTATATTACATTGTGCATATGTGGTTCCTGTTCATATTTTGCTCTTCCTTTAAGATCCAGCTTAAACTCCACAAAGTCTAAGAGGGTCTGTCCTTGGAGCTTTGCTCTCATGTTTCCAACCACTGGCGCCATCTATTGTCAGATGTGGGAATAAATCTCTTTGTTAGTGGAAATCTCACTACCTGTTGCCTTGAATTCTTACTAAAACCATGCATTAATATGTATTTTCTTACAAAAATCTTGTTATCTCAATTAGAAGGTAAT
The DNA here is from genome assembly GCA_002007465.1 of Ailurus styani. Lineage (NCBI taxonomy): Eukaryota > Metazoa > Chordata > Mammalia > Carnivora > Ailuridae > Ailurus > Ailurus styani. The sequence goes on from LNAC01001889.1 coordinate 54,004, forward strand.
CTCAGTGTACAAATGAATGCTCTGCTTCTCTTTTTTCCTATAGGACAAACCACAGAATATTTATACTTGATAAGTGTTAGAGAGTTTAATTTTATTCTAATGTTGATGTGTATTTAAATATAACGCGATCTCTGTTACACAAATTTTTAAAATATTTTACTTAATCCCTAAATATTTGATAACACATATATATTAAGAAACTGTTGTAACAGTGAAAATTATTTTTACATTTATGTTTAAATATAATGCAAAATTATCAATCCACATTCTTTCATTTAAAAACAACTTCATGGTTACCTACAATAAGGCACAGTGAAATGCATGATGAATGAGAACCGTTACACAGAACTGGCAGACTTTTGACCTAATCCCACTCCACTACAGGGTTGTTCCCTTTTTCTACCTTTGGAAATGGGCATATATTCCTATCTGACGTCAAGAAATAAAACTCACCACAAACAGAATTCTTATTCCCTATGAACTGATGGAAAGCAGCTTACTTCTAATGGCTGCAATGCATCATAAATTCAAAATAAATTAGTGGCCATTAAGCCACAGGCTCCTCATCATTTGTATTACAAATGATGCTTAGACATTAGGCATTACTGGAACCACCTTTCATCTGAAGAGTGATATTGATATTCTTCAGTCAGAGCACATTAAAATGATCCAATGAAATACACTGAGTTCAGGAAGGATATAGCATCTTATGCCTGTGATGAGAAGATTATTTAGGTTTCCTAGTAGCAAAACGCATTTCTCCCATTACAAAAACTATGTTTTTGAGGTAGAAATTAAATATGCCTCAAATCAAAATGACTTTTTCAGGAACCTATTTCTATTTTAGCTGTTTGCCACCTAAATCACAAAGCACACAGGGAGTGTTCAAAATAAATTCATGAGCTATAAAAGACAATTTTGCTTCCATTCTTGTATCATGTTTTAAACTCTTCTCAAGATGATTTAATTATATAGGAAATGCACTGGGCTTTATTGTTGGTGTCATAGAAAAGGAAACTTCAAGCTGAATTTTAAGAGACTAGAGAGTAATGCATGAATGTATGAATTTATAGCAATATGGGAAGATTTTTTTTAACATGATTCTAAAACCTAATGAAACAAGTGTCTTACTCTGTGGATTCCCTCTATAGCCAGAAAGTCAGGTTTGAATCAAGACCACCCACAGCATCTGCACTTCGAGAGTATGAAGTTACCACTCAGATATGTCTGTCCAGCTCCCAGAGCCCTTGGGTCTCTCCTGCGTTGGCAAATTCAGGGATATTTTTCACATGCTGGTGGGAATGTACTGTATACCTTTTCAACAAAGATATTTTAAAAAGTGATCTCATAGGTCTTTTATAGAAATCAGCTCTTTAACACCCTCTCTTTTGCAAAGTTGGTGCAGGCGGAAGGGAGTAAGGAGGCCTCGAGCTGACCAGGCTGGAAGTCTAACTGGATGGGCTGGAGCACACACGCACTTGAAAGGAGTGGATGGGGTGTCTATCACACATGAGGGGAGGAGTCAGTATGGAATGTCAGTTCGACTTTTATGAACTTCCTTATAAAAGCAGCAGAAAAATACGAACCTTGGGTATTTGAGAAAATTAAGAAATGAAGGAAGAAAATGGTTGAAACCCCCAGAGAATGGCAAAAGAGAAGCCAAAATCATCCACAAGACTTCAGTCATGTAAGTCCTTCTTCCCGTATCAGTACCCTTTCATATACTTGCTTTGCCTTATTCCTTATTTCCTGAGTCCCATGGAGAGCCCAGAGCCACTACATGGTCTGACATAAGGACTAAACCATGTAATGTCTTAAAATATATTGTACATTCATGAGGCTTCTCCACGTATATGTATATTTGCATAGCACCTTCTCAGTATATGAAGACCTTCACACTTTTATTTATTCTATTTGACTTCTCATAGCCCTGTCATACATAACTATCACTATTTTAGTGATACAAATATCACTCAAAATCATTACTTTATATTGGACAAAACAGATTCTCACCCTGGTTCAAGGACTTGGAGGGAATCACATAGCTCCCAGGGATGGAGCTGAAGTTGGACCCTATGTCTTTACCTCTGGGTGGAAGCCTCAATACAAAATGCCATGGTATTCTGGAATAGCCCTTGTTTACATTTTAGAACAGCAGCACTTAGTCATTTTCGGAACACTTTCCCTTTTGAGTATGGGTCACGTGACAAATGCGGAAGAGCCAGCAGCTGCAATATAACCACATTACAGGTGAAGGGGTCAAGCTCAGAGGGCTCAGGTGACACGCATGACGGTCACGTGGCTAACAACTAGTGGAATAAAGACTGGAATATGGTCTTTTTTATATTAAATCCAAAGTGTTCATTTTTTTTTAAAAGAGTGTATTTATTTATTTGACAGAGAGAGAGAGATCACAATGAGGCAGAGAGGCAGGCACAGAGAGAGAGGAGGACACAGGCTCGCCGCTGAGCAAGGAGCCTGACGTGGGGTTGGATCCCCTGAGATCATGACCTGAGTCGAAGGCAGAGGCTTTAACCCAGTGAGCCACCCAGGCGCCCCAAAATCCAAAGTGTTTAGATAGCCAGTGAGCTCAAGGATTTGAAAAAGTGGAGATAAAAGTTAATAGGACTTATATCTGGGACACTTATCATGCTATCATACACTTCAAAGCACGAGCCAGGGGCTGCAACACTTGCTTTCCTGTAGACTAACCCCTATGATCTTTCTTGAATCATTTAACCTTGCTGAACTGCCGTTCAGAAGTCCTGTAACCTAGAACATGATTCTCCAAACTCATAAGTTGTTTAAAATGCAAAGGAGGTAATTCATGTTAAGGAATACTATAAACTTTAAAATGCTACACAAATATAAAATGTTACTGTCTTTTGTCACTTAAGATTTCCTGAAAAACATCTGAGGGGTAGTTTCTTACTTGATTCCTAAGTTTTGAGTGTACGTAAGAATAAGATGTAAAAGACTAAACATGTTTGGGCACGAATATTTTGCATATCATTTCACTTGTGGTATGCATTATTAACTGTTTATTACATAAAAGGAACCAGACCGAGCCAAATAAGAAGGCACTTGGGCATAAAGATATTTAGAACCTGTCCTGGCAGATATTTAATAAACGTGTTTGCTTTAGATTACATTTTCATGATTATTCATTTTATGGAGTGATATATTTTCCTCACCTTTGTTTCTAATCTATTACAAAGCTCTCCACAGGTCTAGGGATATGCATGAGGAGGCTGGATGCATAAACACTATTATGGATAAGCACAGGTGGCGAAGAGACTTGAGAATTTGAAAGCTCCTGAGATCTATGAACAGACTCATATTTTAGTGGAATAGTACTAAACTATTCCATTCTGAAAAGCACGTATTTCAAGAGTTTCTGAGCACACACAAAAAAATGCCACCCGGGATCTGAATACATGTCAAAACAAATTAGGAAAAGAAAAAGTAAAATAGATGGACTTTGCCCAGATACTCAGACAAAATGTTCTCTGTGATGTGGCCCCCAATCTAAGCCTCCTTAGCTAAGTAATTCCTTGTGTTTTTTGGTGACTTCCCTTATTAAATAACACTGTTTTTGCTTTAAGAATATTTTACTCAGCTGCAGCTACCTAACAGTAAGTCTATAGATATTTACTGCTAACATACCTAATTCTCACACTAAAAATGGATTTATGTACTAGCACAGGAAATAGGGGAAATTTTGGAAAAACCAGGGGTTTATTATTTTCGGAGCTGCGTTTTCTGGTTACTTCTAATTTTAGAGAGCCCAATCTTCTAGAGCAGACGTAAGACTATTTCTGTGGATGGGGTTAAAAGATTAAGAGTTCTTTGGGTAGACCTGCTGGCAGAGATGTGCCTAAGTAAGTGTCAGAGGAATTTTCCTTTCAAGTGAGGAATCTCCGAAGAACACTAACAGCAATGAAAAGATGTGGTGGCAGTAAGTGGTGTGGACAGCTGCAAGAAAATGCATTGATAATTCCTGGCAGATCTTGAACTAATAATTGAGAATCTCTGTCCTGAAAATTCATTCCAGATTCTCACAAGTGGTTGGGTCATAAATGACCTCTGTGTAGACAAAGAATCTTTTTGGAAATGTGAAAGCTCGGAGACCAGCTACTACAACAAAAGTAGATCCTCAATAATTAGCAATAATTTTATGTATTTTTTTAAAGATTTTATTTATTTGACAGAGAGCAAGTGCACAAGCAGGGGGAGCAGCAGAAGGAGAGGGAGAAGCAGGCTGAGCAGGTAGCCCAATGTGGAACTCGACCCCAGGACCCTGGGATCATGATCTGAGTGGAAGGCTCAGAGAACTGAAGGCAGACACTTAACTGACTGAGCCCACCAGGTGCCCCAATTATCAATAACTTTAAAGAAATCTCTTCCTAGACCCACGTTTAACTTTTCTACAGAAGCAGACAACTGGATAGCACTATCTAGGTGTCAAAGTCAGCTACATCATCAGCAAACTTCGTTGTGCTATTTGAGAGCTGTGTTTAGTTTTTCCTGAACTCTCATTCTGTCTTCAGATGCCTGCTTTCAACAGGCCAAGTTTAAGGGAAAACAACTTGGTCTAAGAAAAAAAAAGAAAGATGAAACTAATCTGTTTACAGGGTAGGAATCTATCCACTTGTTGCACGACTATTTTAAAAGCCACGTTTTAGTGAAATTTAGCACATTTGAGTAAAACTTACCTTACAACTCTTCAACTATACTAGAATTTTGTTGTTAAAGCTGAACTTATGGAGAAAGGTGTCATAAAAGCTTTGGATTTCACAAATAAGGAATTAAGACTATAACATTTATAATCAAAAGAGAGGAATGAAAATGTTGAATGAATAATGATATAGGAATTAGAAAGTGACATTTAATAAAGAGAGAAATAAAAGAGAGACAGAAAGACAGAGGGTACCATTTTTCTAGACAAATTACTTCACTTTTTTTTTTAATAGAACACTTAACATGAAGTAAGAAATGAGGAGATGATGAGAAAAGGCAAGGAAACAGCCACCTGACCAGTCTGGTAATCAACATGGAGACATAATACAAACAGATTCCCTTACCTCCTATGGATTCTACAAAATTGTGTAGATTTTTAACAGTAAACTCAGTATTAAGAAGAAATGACTTTAAGAGAAAATGTGACTAATTATGAATTTGATTATCCAAACCATGCACAGACATAATTAGTGAGAATGTGTGGGATATCTAGTGACAATATATATGGGGCATGACTTTCACTCAACTTAATGGTACCACTAATAATCTGAAGTGGAAAAGTATTTTTGCAATTTTTAATTTACAAAAAAATGAATTATAAGATGAAAGTTTAGACCAATTGGAAAAACAATCTCAGACAAATATCTACAGAGGGCACCTATCTATTTGATATTTCCTTATTTCAGAAGTTGGTAAACTTTCAGAATTCCTAGGTTTCTATTTTCCTGTATAATAGAAAAAGAAAATCACACCACAATATATAGAAGTGTGTGTCCTTTCCAGAGGGTACATGGTTGAATATCATACTTCAGGTTTCACAGCGTGACATTCATTATCTAGAACATTGTTTGATGGCAGGGTTTTAGTCTCATAAACTCAAACGCCAGTTTTGTCGGTAATCTGAGAGCATATCCAGCTTCTCAAGGGCACACTCAGATTAACCATTTGCCATCCTAGTTCCAGCCACTGTCATTTCCCAACAGACTGTTACATGCTGCCTAAGGAGCTGCCAAGAACCATCAGGCCCAGGCTCTGGTGTATAGCTAAGAGGAGTGCCACCGCGTCACTCAAGGAAACGTTTAAGAAGACAACTAGAACCCAGTGAGTGTCCATGCTCTTCCAGCCGGCCTGTTCCCATTATGCTCCTCTACCTTTCTCCTGTGCACCATGGAGGTGCTTTGCTTGTCTGTGTTTCATTGGTTTAGTGTCATGGCTGTTCTGTCACAAAACTACTTCCTTTGATACTCTTTTAATTGGAAACTGTTTTAGTCCCCACCCAGTGCTTCAGGGCCAGGGGGCTGCATAAGTGTTCCCCCTGTTCTCTATCAAATTCTAAACTCCCTCTCCATCTTTACCCTTTCTTTTATAAATCTTTGTGCTTCTTTTAAGCTATTTTCATCAAGTTACAGCACTCCGTCCAACCTCCTTCTTGCATTATTGATTGGCACCTGGGTCTCTTACCCAATAACACTTTCAAGGCTGGCTAAGGGTCTATCTCTACCTCACTGCCAATCATCTTTCTTAGGGACACCAATATACATGTGACTTCTCACTTTTTTGGGTTCCCCCAATCTGAACTTTTACCTTTGATTCTCTTTTTTGTTCCATTCTACCTCAATGGTATACTGAAATAGTCATAAACTGGAATCTGTCATCAACCAATGTGTTTGACATTACTCTCCCCCCACAATTCAAATGCACACGTCCCCTTCACCAACTTGGGCCCTTCATTTTACTTGCTCTATGATTTCTAATAATCTAGCTTTCCCATTGTCTGAGATTTCACACACAACACCCTCATTCCTCAAACACCAATTCTCCCTTACCCCAGACCCACCTCCCTACAATCAGCAGGTAGTGAGACCAGAGAAGTCACTGCCAGGCACTAACTCATCTTACTGGGACTATAACGAGCTCTACCTAAAAGTACACACTTTTCCCTTCCCAATACAACATTCGTACTCACCGCATATTTTCAATGATCTTGCTAATATAATTGTAATATTCTGTATCAGTTAACTAAGTTTCCTTCACCCTGGACAGTGTTTGGATTGATAGTGACAAGTTTTGCCTAATGACCCTCCTTTTTAATAACATTCTTATTTAGCTAAGTAATTGTATTTGGTATGATTACTACAGTTGCTTAGAGTTTCTTTCTTAATATTTAAGGTGACTTTGCATATCTTTATTCTGATGCACTTATGCATTGGCCATAAAGTATAAAACACTAGACAATCTTATTTCCAAATACTGTATCATATAAAGTTCCTAACTTTGTTCCAGGATGTAAGTAATGATTACTGACTGTTGAGTGTCTGGAGGACTTGAATTGAGGGTGCTAAGGACAGGAAGCTGAGACACAGCACAACCTGTACCATCGTAGCCAGCAGCCCTAATAGCCCAAAGATGGAGGATCCAAAACTAGTAATCAGATTTCCTGGTGTCTGGTTTTGTATCCCGTTAATTTTCAATGCTATTTATTTACTAACTTGTTCACTATTAACAGTCATTAAAAACTAGTGGATCAGAAATTGGTTAATAAGATTTCAGACTAAGTTGATATCCAAGGTCAGTAAGATTAGTGACAAGGTTGTAGTAAACAAACCATCTATCTGTTATGCTTCCTGAAATCCGTATCTTCTCTTCCCATCCTTTTCCCCCCTTCCTACCTTTTCGTTCCTTTTTCTCTTTTAAAATGGAATGGCTACTTAAAATCCATTTACTTAAATGTCAACCAGTCTATACTTAAAAACTTGAAATATTCTGTTTTCAAAACAGTTTAAAATATTTATGAAAAAAATACAGAAGATGGCTAACTGAAAATAGCCATTCTTCATATTCCAAAGACCTTTCTCAAAAGAGTTTCAAGTCACGTTAGTTTTCCGTATGAATGCCACTGGTATTCGGGGCTTTCTGGTAATCCACAGTCCAAAGCAACTCAGATTAGTGACATGTACTCACTCCTCGTTATAAGTGAGATAGCTTTAAACAGAGTCGGGGGAAAATGAGTTTGAGGCTAAAAAATGCTTCTGAGCTCTACCCACTAGTTGTTTTGATCCCCTCCTCACATCCCTGATTTGATTCGGATGGTTTAGTCCACACTCCTGTGGTCTGCTGAGACAATAGGAACTGCAGGGTGGCAATTCAGATCACCTCTCTAAACAGAAAGATGTTATGTTTTGAATTGTGCCAAGTAAACTGTCAACACTCAAAAAATAAATTACAATAATNTAAGAACATGTAGGAGGGGCGCCTGGGTGGCTCAGTGGGTTAAAGCCTCTGCTTTCGGCTCAGGTCATGATCTCAGGCTCCTGGGATCGAGGCCCGCATCGGGCTCTCTGCTCAGCAGGGAGCCTGCTTCCCCCCCTCTCTCTGCCTGCCTCTCTGCCTCCNTTACAATAAAAAGAACATGTAGGAGGCAGTTCAGGGAGAAACAAGTGAAATGTCTCAAAGGCTTAGGGACTGATTTATGAGGGATGGTTAAGAGAACAGCAAATAAGTAGCTTGGTCAAATAATACTAAGGAGGGCGATGAAATAACTGCTGATATTTTTTGAAAGACTTAAACGTGTTGCAAAGTAAAAGTATTTATTATTAACCAAGTAGGATAATAATACTACTCATGATATAGCTTATGTCTTTTAGTATGATTTTCAAAATACATCTCACATATTTCAGAGTGTAATTAAGCAGTACAGAAATTTTAAACCCATAAGAAAATTTTTTGTGTTGAAAATAATTAGAGGAAAGTTATTTCTAGTGGAAGAATGTTATGTATTATTTTTAATAGGAAGGATAGAGAATGACCTAACAAGGAGAAAGAATCCTGAAAAATGACTTCTGGAAATCAGACACCAGTGCCTTCATCCTACCACTGCTACTCTCTATGTGGCTTTCAAAAAACTCAAAACTTTCTTGGTCTGTTTTTATCTGTAAAGTAAAGCAGCAGTAAAGTGGAGGAAACTTTTTGTCACTTTGTAAAGGTCTGCGAATGTATATAATTAGGAAGCAAAGTGTGAAATGTTTCTTTAAATAATATTAAATTATATGGAGTTGGAAGTGGATTCTAGCTGTTTAATAATAAACTATTCCAATAACATATGCTAAGAACCCACCAGCAACAGTCTATTTAGTTATGAATATGAGCAAATGATTAATTTCTGTATCTCTGTGATTCAATGTGGATGAGTTCTTGAGGGAAAGGATTCATGCAACAGTATTTCTGGAGATGTACTATGATTCTTTGGCACTGAAATATTAGTAGCTATCATTTTTTTGGAATTGATTACATGGTAGGGAATATATTACACTGTGTGATTTATCTAATTAACTGATATTTTCATAACTAAAAGTTTTCTATTATCATCTTCGTTTCGCAGGCAAAAGACTTTTATGGGACTTTCTGTTGTCACTATACTCTTAAATGTAGAAGTGCCACGTATATCTCAATTTTTAAAAATTATTCCTAAAATACAAAAGCACCTCCATTCCCTAAGTATACTTTTAATGAAAATATTATGGTATCATTAACTAGTTAACAATGCCCCGGGTAATTAAATTAGAATCACATTTGTGTCTTAAATTCTGTTTTGTAACTTGGCAAACACCACAGATATAAGCATCCAACCAGTGCCAGCAAGTCTACCATAAGTTCTATCTTATAAAATGCAACATGTATTTACTTGGTAAATAATATATCAGATTAGCAAGTTTAATTATGATTCCTTTTTATTGTCTCTAACTGGTATAAAAACCTTAAGACTAACCTCAAGAAAGACTTGAGATGTGGTTTTTAAAGAATACCATTAATACTAATGTTATTTTTATTTAACAATTTTATTTTTTCTCTCCTTATAGATATACACACCTGAAAACTGATATTGAACTATGACAGTAAGCTCTGTTTTCAGGAGAGATACTCAATACATTCCTTGGCTGGTGTGAAAGGTGAAACAGCACCTTGCTTTACCAAATTAACAGTACTCCTTATTCCACTGTCACCTAATCCTCAGCACTAGAATAGGAGAAGGACACAAAAGCTGTATTCCACTGAGGATCTGTGAGACACTGCCCTGCACCTGACAGTCTTTCAGACTTTCCTGCTTTAACATTGTCTTAGAGTGCATATGACAACTTATGGGAGCTGATGAGGTATGTCTGATGTTCAAATCATATACATACATACACATACATACATGTTATGAGTAATAACATTATGTAAAGATATATTTTTAATTTCTACAATTAAATTTGCACTGTCAAAAACAAATGAACAAAACAAAACAAAGAAAAAAAGAGAGAGAGAGAGAAACCAAAAAGTGACTGTAGAGAAGAAACTATACTAACTATAGAGAACAAACTGATGGCTACCAGAGGGGAGGTGGGTGGGGGTGGGGGAAATCGGGGATGGGGATTAGGAGTACCCTTATCATGATGAGCACTGAGTAATGTATAGAATTGCTGAATCACTATATAAAAAATGAGACTACTGAAAAAGATTCTGCATAGCAGACAGAACTTGATCATAATCTTTGAAAGTAAAATAAAACATAAGTTTATCTAGAAAAAAGTTTCACTGTCAGTCTTTATAAACTGCATGCCTATTCAGGAATGAAAGAAGAAAAATTTGTAAAATATTCACTAACTATAAGCAAGATAATATTTATATGCATGGAAAGACCAGTGGAAATAAAAAAGCAATGGAAACAGGGGAACAACAGTTGAAAACAAATAATTATTGTTTTAAAGCTTTGTAACAAAAAGTAATTGAAGGATTTCAAAATTTATGACAGTATTCTCTGTGTGCTTACACTGTGACCTCATAAGAGCATACAACGTCCTATTATGCCATGCCTTGTACTCAAATATCCCACATTTCCACATTTTATGTTATAGGAAGTAACTAATTTCAAAGATGATCTCTGTGGTCCTTCTACTAAAATGCGGACTTTTTCTAAACAGTTCAAATGCTCTCTACCCTCTAGGAAGCCTTATCATTCCCATTTCTACCAACTATTCTTTTGACCATGAAGGCTATTTTTTTTTATTTCTTTTTCTCCCATAGCAGTTCATATCTGTGTCTTTAAAATTATCATATAGATTTTTCCACCCAAGTGGATAAAACTCCTTGTAGGGACCATATCATTTTTGTCTTTGGACACCAATATCTACCATAGGAGGAGCTCAATACATGTTTACTAAGTAAAAGGAAAAAAAAAAACCCAATGAAAGAATTTAGGTTCTGAAAAAGTAACTCCAGAAAAATCAATTATACCACTAGACACCCAGTTTTTCATGGCTTATTTTATGATTGTTACAATAATTTTGATAATGATCCACTTGTTCTTTCCTTTGAACATTAAGCACCTATTATGTGCCAAGGTTTATCTACCCACTGGGGATCCAAAAGTGAACAAAACAGGAAAAAAGTTCTTGCTCTCATGAGATTTACATTCCAGTTTGGGGTTGAAAGTTTACCTTCTCAACCTGCACTGTCAATATGGTAGCCATTAGCCAACTGAAGCTTTTAAAGTTTAAATTAAAAGGATATTAAAAAGAAATTAGTTCCTTCCTCAAACTAACTTGGAAGAGTTCAACAGCCACGTGTGGCAAGTGGATAACTTTTATTGGACAATCAGATTTATAGAACATTTCTATCATCACAGAAAGTTCTATTGGGCAGAAGCATTCTAGTAAGAACTAAATAATGGATAGTGATAAATGCTACAGATAGGGGGAAAAATGCAAGGAAAGAGGATGGAATTGGGTAGATACAGTGTTGAAATTTTAGACAGGCTAGCCCTAGAAGACCTCTCTCAGAAGGTGAGTTTTGAGTAAAGACTTAAAAGAAGTGTGGACATGGGGGTAGTCATTTATAAATTCAAAGGAATATCTTTTCAATAAAGGGAAGAATAAGTACAAGCCTCTGAGATGAAAGCATGGCTGGCATATTCTAGAAACAGCAGGTGGACAATATAGCTAGAGCAGAGCAAGCAAGAATAATGGGGTCAAGGAAGTAATGGGGGACAGTAAACAGTCCAAATGAGATGGGAAGCCTCTAGTACATTTGCAAAGAGGAAAGAAAAGATTGGACTTAGGCTGCAGGAGGATTTCACAGGCAGCTATATACAGAAACAAGGACACCAAATATTAGGCTACAATAATAATCTAGACTACAAATAATAGTGTCTTGAACCAAGTAATGGCAGCAGAAGTAATGAAAAGTGATCAAATTTTGGATTTTTTTGGTAGGTAGAACCAAAAGATGGGCTAATCAGAGTTGCAAGAATGAGAGAGAGAGAGAGAGAGAGAGAGAAGGAAATCAAGAAACATTCCTATGTTTTTGGTCTGATCAGTAGCTTTGGGGGAGAATTTCAGGAGATCAATTTTAGATAGGTTAAGTGGAAATGTTGAAAGAATACTTTGTGTGCAGGTCTAGAGTTCAGGAGAGATTAGGACTGAAGATATAAATTTGAAAGGCATCAACTTGTAAATAATAGTTACCGTCATACATAAGTACAAGTTACCTACAGAGCAAATATATATAGAAAATAAATCCAAGAGGCTATATTTCCAATGCTGAGAGTTTAAGGAAATAAAGAAACACTGGAAACAAACACTAAGAAGGCATGGCTAACAGCATCAGAAGAAAAAATGTGTGTGGTCTTTTACAAGTAAAATTAAGAAAATGCTTGATGCTAGAGAGAATGAACAGCTACTACATCAAATGTTGCTTAAAGGTCAGTGTGATGGAAACTGAGAAATGACTGAACTGACCCTACAGCAGTCATGGGAGATCTTGAAAACAGCAATTTCAGATGAGTGGTGGGAGCAAACATCTAACTGGAATGGGGTAAAGACACAGAAAAGAGAAATACTAAATATAGCAATGCTTTCGAGAAGTTTTACTTAAAGGGAAGGAAATAAGTAGGGTTGTGGCTGATGGGAAACATGGGTCTAGAGAATGTTTTTTATTTATCTTGTTTTGTTTTTCGCAAGTTGGAAGATAAATTATCACGTTTTATGTGGTACAGGAAAGATTCGGTTATAAGGGGAACTATGGCAAATGCAGGAGAGAGAAGTAAATTTCATCTGTGGTAATGTCTTACAGTCGGTGAGCAGTAAAAGATGAAGTGCTTGAGCAAAGGGATTGACCTCAGCAAGGATGCAGACAGTACAGGAGAGAAGGTGAGGTAGATCGGTCCAGCTGTAAGCACGTGAGATTAAGAAGGAAAAGGATGAGGCATCATGGTAAGAATTCTTACATCACTAAAACAGAAAAAAAAAAGTTAAGAGAACTGTGAGCTTTAAAACCAGACAGATCAAGGTATGAGTCCTCTTTCAAATGACTCCTTTAAAGATAAACGTGCTATCTTATTCTTAGTAAATTCACAATTCAACAACCCCAATAAGGATGAGTTAAGCACATATACTAAATAACTTCATTTCCATTTATATGTAGATATATCATTCATGAATTTATCTAAACTTTGATTCTGTTAAAAATTTGGTCTAATTCATTTTTTATTGGGATCATAAATTCTACTGGATCATCATTCCTTTATATAAGAAAAATTATCTTTTTTAGTCTTTTGGTCCCTATGTTTCCTTCTCTCACTACAATTCCAATATTGTAGAATTTAGTTAACACATCTATTCACATAATCCCTACCCTTCAGAACTTCATATTGTTTTATTATATCTCTTCTTAGACTTGGTATTTCCACTGTGTAAAGATAAAATCTGATTTGTCTGTCTTGGTAGAAGAGGATTCCCCATTTCAAAAACAAATTCAAACCCACAAATATGTGTTTCTGATCATTTTAGTTTCTCTGTTTCAAATTTTCTCTGGCTGCATTATGTTATTTGTATGGTGTTCATTGTGTGCATACACTGTGTTAAAATCTGTTCAAACACAATACACAGCCATTCACTGCAAAAGGTGATAAAACACAATGGCTTCTCTGTTCTTATGATGGATTCTGCAACTCATGCATTCTAACATCAGATAGCTTTTCTCAGTCTATTGCATTGAAATAGACAAGAAGGGAGGGGGAAGAAACCTAGAAGACAGAATATAAATCTGGCCTAAAGGTTAAATCATCTNGCATTCTAACATCAGATAGCTTTTCTCAGTCTAGTGCATTGAAATAGACAAGAAGGGAGGGGGAAGAAACCTAGAAGACAGAATATAAATCTGGCCTAAAGGTTAAATCATCTAATTTAGACAATATCTAAAAGAAAGATAGGCAAAATGTGGTCAAAGTAATAGAAAAATGGATCTTCCCCCCCTTATTTTTGTAATTTTTATAGGTTGACATCTAAGGCAAAGTTCGCATTATCATATGAGATTTTCTTTTCTTCTTAATCTATTTTTCCTAGTTTCCACAACAAAGATGCTGTCCAGGTCTTTGGATAATTTTGAATTTTCAAAACAGCTTAAATAAGCTCAATGCTAGAACATTACCTTGACACACATAGATTTAGATGGTACGATATGTTTGCCCTGATAACCACATTGTTCTTCCTTATTTTGTATAATTAGGTGAGATGAAACTCATCAACAGAGAATTTGGAAATATACTCATGAAAAGCAGCATGGATTTTTTTACTTATAAGGAACTGAAGCTGAGAAATATTAAGTAACTGGCCAGAGCTCCTCACCTAGTAAGTGGCAGCAATGGAATCTGAACATAGCCAAATTCGAGTCCGTGCCCTAGAGCACTATTCCACTATGTTACACTACTTCTTTAAAAAAAGGCATAAGACTTCTTTCGTTTAGGAATTTGGTAAAGAAAAAATTAGTTATTCATCTTTGAAAGTTTTTGGTATGTTTTAGAACAAGAACGGATCCAGGCTCTTCACTTAAAAGTCAATGATTATGTACTACAAAGGAATAAGTGAAACAGACTACCAGTGGATAAAGGAGTACCTCTTAGAAAAAAACATGAACAGGGGTGCCTGGGTGGCTCAGTTGGTTGGAACCCCCGACTCTTGATTTCGGCTCAGGTCAGGATCTCAGGGGGTCATGAGGCTGAGCCCCGTGTGGGGCTCCACACTGGGCATGGAGTCTGTTTAAGATTCTCTTGGCCCCCTGCCCCTGCATTCTCTCTCTCTCTCTCTTAAAGAAAAAACATGAACAGTTACAGCTGGAAGATCATGAATAACTATCATTGCAGGCAATACTAATATCCAAATTTAGCTAATTTAATTTAGGCCTATCATATTCATTCAATGGTAAAGAAATATTTATGACCTAGCAAAGCAACAAAAATGTATTGTCTGAAACCAAACAGAAATTCAGATTCTTTGTGAGACATGTTTTCTGCTGCTACTACTGACCCCTAAGGGAGAATGAATGAATGCTGAAGATAAGAGAAAACATGAAGAATTTCTGTTTTCAATTTTGATACTCCACAGAGTATCAGAGAGAAAAAAATATCTATATCTAATAGTTACTCAACATTAACTGATGTTTCACTCATTAAACCTAAGAGAATAAAATTAGTCAAAAAGACAAAATAAGCAGTCTCAAATATGAACTTAACATATGAAGTGAATGAAACTGTCTTCCTTTTTTCTCCCACAGACTTATTTTGGAGTATCGATAACGTATGGGGGGAGGCAGACTGTTTTGTCAGGAACCGCAGTTTCACAAGCACTTATGAATTGCCTCAAGCTTCTAGTTCAGTTGTGTTTGAACTAATATGGGAGCCAACTTTAAGGACCCGAGGTTATGCTGCCATTGGAAAGTTTTATCCAGCTTCTAAAACACATCATGCTTGATTTAAGGAACACCTCCAAGCAATATTTTTGTCACAACATAAAGGTACTTAATATTCATTCTTGTGTGAAGGAGTATTCATGAGAAAGGCTTATTACTCATTTTATCGGAGTTAATTCCTTAAACTTATTTTTCTTTATCTGAAAAGGAAAAATTAACTCTACATAGATATTTTACATAGATATTTTAAGAAATACTTGTCTTACCCAAGCAGCATGAGGAAGGTTAATAACAGCCTCTATGTGTTTAAGAGCACTCTAAGTACGGTTACTGAAATTCAACCTATTGCATATTTCTGATAGAGGAAAAGTTTGTCCCAGAAAACAAGGGCATAGAATACAGAGAAGCTGTGAAAAGTTTCTCAATCTCTAGATTAATGTCCATTCTTTGGAGGATGATAGAAATCTGTACCATTGAGACACACTGCTGTTTCATTGTTTCTGTACTGCTGTTCTTGCCCAAAAGTCAAATACCCAAGCGTCTGCTCTCCGTGCCACATGAATTTCACAACTGTCGTTTCCACACCACATACCAGTTTATCTTCCCACTAGTATCATGACAGTTTACACAAGTTGAGATAAAATCTCCAACATTTTTAACTTACTCTCTGAATTCTTCTCCTAATAAATAGGATGTTAATATTAAAATGATACTTTAAATGGTTGGGGTACCTAGAGGATTCTTATACTTTCTATATCAATATAAGTCATAGTTATGAACATTGGATTACCTGGTGGAAGCCTGGGAAATCTAAAAGAAACTCCAAATCACTAACACACACATTTCTCCCTTCAGTCCCCTTTGTTCATTATTTAGATTTCATTCATATTCTTGTTCATGTATTTTTTTTTTTTTTAGTTATCCTCTGAAAAGAGTGGACAAATCTGAAGTAGATCAGAATTCTATTTCCTGGGCATTCCTTTTCAGCCATCCAGGAATGTACACTCATTCCTGAGGGTCTGGAAGATATATAGGTTGCTTCCATTTGGTCCTTTGAATGAATCCCTAATCCAGTCACTGACTGCATGAGTTGGTGAGGACAAAGAAGAACAGTGTGAACCAAGAAAATGCTACAATCCTCAAACATACCCAGAGTTTGCAGAACACATGCTAATCAGAGTCATTCATGGCTATGAAGCACCACCTTAGCTTCTGTCTTTGAAAATCTACCGAAGCTTCAGTAGAAGTTCTCCAAAGCTTTAGACTTAATGCGCTTCTAGAGATTATGATTCTAGGTGTAATTACTATTATTTTAATAGCTTGAGAAAGATGTATTCTTTTAGGAAGACGGGTAAAATCTAGAGTTATAATCAATGTATATCTACATAAATGCTAATGTATATAAAACAAGTGTAATAAAAACATTGGGTAACTCCAAATCATTTTATACAGCATGGGAAACAGCAATTCTATCTGAGAAAGTCTACAGATAGGGTGGATCCTCCTTATCTTCAGATTCCATATGTAGGTGAACTTGCCTACTCACTAAAATTTATTTGTAACTCCCAAATCAATACTTGCAGTGTTTTCACAGTTACCCACAGAGATGTGCAGAGTGGGGAAAAACTGGAACTTCACGACATGCTAGTTCCCAAGGTCAAGCAAGATGACACTGACTTATTTCAGTTCTTATACTGTAAGCAAGTGTCCTTTTCCCTATTTAGTGCCATGTTTTCCACATTTTTGTACTTTTTGTTGATGCTTTTGCTGTTTAAAAATGGTCTTACAGCCTAATGCCTTAAGTATGGGCTAGTGTTCCTAAGCACAAGAAGGCTGCATTGCGCCTTATGGAGAAAATATATGTTATATAAGCTTCATTCAGGCATGTGTTACAGTCCACTCTCTAAGTTCAATATTAATGTACTGTAAGTTCAATGTTAATGAATCAACTATTAAGTAAGATGTCTTTGAGCAGAAACACACATAAAACAAGGTTATATGTTGATCAGTTGATGAAAATATGACCAGGGGCTCAGAGGAACCTAACGCTGTATTTTCCCTAAGAGCAAGAGTTCAATATTCACTGATTCAGTGTCTGCTGCAATTAGAATGTAACTAATGTGAATAATGAGAATCAATTGCATTTTCACACATTCAGAATTATGATTCTAAAAAAGAACAAAACCAGGGACGGTGCCCAGAGTTGTGATATTGGTATTGTAGATGGCCATCTTCTCTTCTTTTGTGTCTGTATGGACACAAAATATGTTACCCAGGATGATTTCAGTGGATTTTAGGCCATCGACTACCCTTCTCTCCATCTTTTCATCACATGTCAATCACCTCTACTTCCTTTGGGCTACTAGAGCTCTCTATGACCTTTCCCACTTTAAGGCGTTCACTTATACTATTTGCTCTGCTTCAAATACTTCCTTCCATTTATTAATGCAACATCTTCATCCTTCAGAAAGAAACACTTCCTGATCGTGCACTTATGAGATCTGTTTCTTTTCAATATAGTTTCATGGCAACTACTGTGCTTCCTTACTCTTGTATTTGAAAACTGCAATTAAATAAATAGTATTTATTATCCTGTAAGCCAAGCCTGTGTCTGATGGCTCTGTGTGACTTTTCTGAGCCAAGCCAGTACTTTGCACAGTGTTCATGTCCGGTGTGTATCTGCAGAATAAACAAATGAGTGAATGAAATTATAAAGGGTTTTCTCCCTAGTTATGATAATGCATTACTCACATATCCCCACCTCTGATGATCACAAGAATACTTGTGTAATAACTGGGCGGAACCAGAATTTCTGCCACAGCCAGGGGCCTCATCTTAAGGTCAGATCTATGAAACCCATATGTGCATATCTACTTCTAACCATCTGAGCAAATGCTTACACAATAACAGCCATCTAGATTAATCATTTAAAGATTTTATTTATTTATTTATTTGACACAGAGAGAGAGAGATCAGATCACAAGTAGGCAGAGAGGCAGGCAGAGAGAGAGGAGGAAGCAGGCTCCCCACTGAGCAGGAAGCCTGATGAGGGCCTCGATCCCAGGACCCTGAGATCATGACCTGAGCCGAAGGCAGAGGCTTTAACCCACTGAGCCACCCAGGCGCCCTAGATTAAACATTTAAAAACCTTTCTGAAATAGTGCAATTACTCTGCCAGAATCACTACTGTCATAAGAAATAAAGAAAGAAAAGGAAGGAAAAGAAAAGAGAATAAAGAAAAGAAAATAAAGGAAAGAGAAAAGAAGTAATCAAAGAGTATTTTTTTTTTATTTACTTGACAGAGAGAGAGAGAAAGAGAGATCACAAGCAGGCAGAGAGGCAGGCAGAGAGAGGAGGAAGCAGGCTCCCCACTGAGTAGAGAGCCCAATGCGGGGCTCGATCCCAGGACCCTGAGATCATGACCTGAGCCGAAGGCAGAGGCTTTAACCCACTGAGCCACCCAGGTGCCCCTCAAAGAGTCTTTCAAATTCTCTGCCATAATCCATCAAACTTAAGTCACTCGCAGCATATGAAAAGATGAAATTTAATTACTACTTTTATAAGGTCCTTTTAAAATAGTTCATTGGAAAAAAAACATGTTGTATATTCTCAATCCTAATATAAATGCTGTTTGAGAGGGCATAGAATGGTTCCTTGTTTTGAAATAAATATTCATAGAAATACTCTTCAAACTAATCAGTATAGTTCAGGAAAGTATTTATGCTAGACCTCACTAGGACCCTTTGGGAACTTCACCTCACATGTATCTATCATATACATATACTACTTAAACAAGTCTGAAGCTGCCTATATTAGTCAGCTTGTGTTACTATAACAAAATATAATAGACCNCTTTGGGAACTTCACCTCACATGTATCTATCATATACATATACTACTTAAAGAAGAACACAACCAGTGAGGACTAACTCACAGAATACTAAAGAAGATTAAAAAAAACCAAACAAGTCTGAAGCTGCCTATATTAGTCAGCTTGTGTTACTATAACAAAATATAATAGACCAGGCATCTTAAACAACAAAAATTTATCTCTCACAGTTCTGGAGGCTGGAAGTCCAAGGCCATGGTGCCAGCCAATTTGTTTCCTGGTGAGATCAGCCCCTCCTTGCTGTGTATTCCTACTGCCTTTGCTTCAGGTTATGAAAATGCAGGGAGATATATCTCCTTTTCTCTTCTTATAAAGCCATCAATCCTACTGGAGTAGGACCTCACCCCATGACCTTATTTAACCTTTATTTAACCTTAATTCCTTCTAAAAGCCCTATATCCAAACACAGCATATGAATTTGAAATTTGGTGGGGAGACACTATAGCACTGCCCAGATCACACTGTAAAACAGATTGTTCTAGTAGGCACACCACTGCTGCTACCCACGGCCCCATACTCTACAGCCTATACTACAAATCCCACTGACTTCCAACAGTGACATCACTTTTATGCTGCTTCTGGATCATGGATTATCTGTAACCACCTCACCTGAATGTATTCCTTGAAGTATTTGTTCCTTCACATCAGTAGTTTCTCAATCAAACCTGGCCTTGCTATACTAAGTTGATGGGGCCTGGGTGCCCGAGGTGCAAGGAATTCTGAAAAAGTGAATTTCTGGCTTTTTACCTGGGAAGGCAGGGCGTTATCAAGTTGGAAATCCCCTAAGATAGGAAGGATTTCAAAGGTACATACATGATAGCCCAAAAGAATGACAAATGTCCACTCCACTACCTGAATAGCTGGGGGTTACCTATTTATTTCTTATATGACCCTCTGTTTGAAAGTCTTACTGGCACAGATTGTTCTAATTAGACTTAATATCTTCCTTGTACCTAATCTGTGGTTTCATTCTATAATGGCTAATACCAAGACCAATAACAACAGGCAAAACTCCCATGAATCAAACACAAAAAAATCCCTAGGCATGAAACTCGGTACTTAATATACATTGTAATCATTTGTTTGTAACAATGACTCTGAGTAGTAGATATCATATATACATACACATGTGCTTTTTCTATGATTTTACAGTTGGGGAAACTGAAAATCCAAGGTCAAATGGGTGACCCAAGCCACAAAGTTGCAAAGTCCACATTTTATATCTGTTATTTTGGAGCTCATTATTTTAATGACAATGCTCTTTTGCTTCTCACTGGACTATTAAACCATTAATATCCCCCCTGAGATCCCAGGATTTTCTATATCTAATCTCCACTCAAGGGGCCAAATCTTGTAAGGTGCAACTGAGTCCTCTAGATAACTACTAAGTATTAAATTTCATTAGGTGATCAAGTTTCTAAATACAGAATATGCATTTTGACATATATCTAAATAGCTATTTAGCTATAAAGAAACTATTTAAATGTAAAGGTACCCATGAGTGATTAGCAAAAAAGCAACACATGGCGTTATTCTTGGGAAATCATATATTGGTCTACTTTAAAAATAGTAAAGTAGTGAGCACTGGTTGTTTCATCTCTTCACAAACCTTCCCTCTTCTGGGAAGAATATCATCCTTCTATTAGGCAACTGAACCTTTCCTGACCCAAGTATATAGTTCCACTCAGACTGCCAATGTTAGCCCCTCATTCATCCATTGCCTACAGGGGCTGATGCAAACTGGGCCAGATTCTAGCCATCTTCCCTAGCACTTGTCAGATTATACCTTAGGGAAGAGGGGCAGTCTCATGTCGAATTTGAGACTGAGATGCTGGTAATCATCTTCCCTCTGTCAGGGGAAGTATACCAAAATAGATAAACAAAGCTACCTCACTGTAAGAAGCACAGGAGAGAGGAGGCAGAGCAACGTGACAGACAGAAACCAGGGGACCTTGTTGCCCTGGAAGGCTCTGGGACCTCTGTGCTGCTTCTAATTGGTCCAAAGGAACATTTCTCTTTAGACTCAGGTTTCTGTCATTTGTAACCAAAACACATTTGCATAGAATGTGTAATAACGCAATAACATATTTTAGAGGAATTGAAGTTCAAAATCAGGAAAGATATTCTTACCAGGTCATAAATTAATAAGTAGGTTCTTTTTATACATTAATAAATGGGACATTCACTGTCTAAAGAACACATATCAAAAAGAATTTAAATAAAGTTTCTTACATTTTTTTTTTCTAATGAATTATCAGCTCTCTGTAGGGACAGTATCTCCTCAACAGTTAGGACTAAGCATACTCAAGATCTGCCCTTGATCCAGGCCTCCTTCCATTCCTGTCTTGGTAGGGACACAGAGACATTCAGTCATAGACAGCTCCATAGGCATGATTTGATCTCTATTTCTGTGCCTTGAAGTGCAAACGCCGGCCTCTCACTTTTATCCCCCTGAAAACTGGCAATGCTGATCTCCATGTCCAGCTCCTTTTTCATTTGAGACCCTGAAGTCTTCTTCTTCTCTGCCAGAGCTCTGAACCATGTACAGACCTCCTCATGTTCTCATGACATGAGCTAAATGACTGAAGATATCCCATCGTCTGTTCTCATCCATGCTTACAATTGACATAATTTATATTCTAATTACACAGCAATCTAAGCCTTCATGTCTGTATTGATCAGTGTAATATAAGTTTTTCTGTACAACAAACTACAGAAGCTTAATAAAAATTTCTTCCTTAATTATTCAAATTATACAGTGGGTCAAGGGTCGTCCCCTTGCAGCCAAGTCATATGAAACAAGACTGCTGCCAGAAGAGGAAAAAGGAAGATGTACCCCAGCCGGAACTGTTTTGTCCAGGTGTCCAGGGATGACATATAATCTTCTACTCTCATTTCATTGGTCAGAACTAATCACTTGGTCTCCATCTGAGTGTAGGGAAATTGGAAAATATATAGGAGCACATGAATATACAGTGAGCAAATGATTTCTGTCACACTATACCATATTTCCTAGGAAAACATTAGAAGTATCTACGTTCATGGATTTAAA
>LNAC01001890.1:10737-38032 GCA_002007465.1 Ailurus styani
GAATCTCCACACTGTTTTCCAGAGTGGCTACACCAGCTTACATTCCCACCAACAGTGTAGGAGGGTTCCCCTTTCTCTGCATCCTCACCAGCTGTCATTTCCTGACTTATTAATTTTAGCCATTCTGACCGGTGTGAGGTAGTACCTCACTGTGGTTTTGATTTGTACTTCCCTGATGCTGAGTGGTGATGAGCACTTTTCTCGTGTGTCTGTTGGCCATTTGTATGTCTTCTTTGGAGAAATGTCTGTTCATGTCTTCTGCCCATTTCTTGACTGGGTTATTTGTTTTATGAGTTTGATAAGTTCTTTATAGATTTTGGATACTAGGCCTTTATTGGATATGTCATTTGCAAATATCTTCTCCCATTCTGTCAGTTGTCTTTTGGTTTTGTTGACTGTTTCCTTTGCTGTGCAAAAGCTTTTAATCTTGATGAAGTCCCAATAGTTCATTTTTGCCCTTGCTTCCCTTGCCTTTGGTGATGTTCCTAGGAAGAAGTTGCTGCAGCTGAGGTCAAAGAGCTTGCTGCCTGTGTTCTCCTCAAGAATTTGGTTGGATTCCTTTCTCACAATGAGGTCTTTCATCCATTTTGAGTCTATATTTGTGTGTGGTGTAAGGAAATGATCCAGTTTCATTTTTCTGCCTGTGGCTGTCCAGTTTTCCCAACACAATTTGTTGAAGAGACTGTCTTTTTTCATTGGACATTCTGTTCTGCTTTGTTGAAGATTAGTTGACCATAGACTTGAGGGTCCATTCTTGGACTCTCTATTCTGTTTCACTGATATATTCTCTGTTTTTGTGCCAGAACCATATGGTCTTGGTGATGACAGCTTTGTAATAGAGCTTAAAGTCTGGAATTGTGGTGCCACAACTTTGGTTTTCTTTTTCAACATTCCTCTGTCTATTCAGGGTTTTTTCTGGTTCCATATAAATTTTAGGATTATTTGTTCCATTTCTTTGAAGAAAATAGATGTTATTTTGATATGGATTGCGTTAAATGTGTAAATTGTTTTAGGTAGCATAGATATTTTCACAATATTTGTTCTTCCAATCCATGAGCATGGAACATTTTTCCATTTCTTTGTATAGGAAGGGGTAATTTCTGATAAAACAGGTGAAGCTCCCCAGTAAGTTTTATGAGGTTTATAATTTTATAAAACTTGACAGAGGTAGTATGTGAAAATGAAATTCTTTTAAAAATGTTTGTAGGTCATCTAACCATTCCTTCAACAAATTTTCTGTCATGTAGAAATTACTATTCTAGGTGCTAGGGATACAGAATGATGAAGACAGACAAGGCACCTCCCTGCCTTCTAGAAATTACATTTTAGTTGGGAAAATTGGCAAAAGCTTACTAAAATAAAAAAGAAAAGATAAGATTCAATGTAGCAAATTCAAATGGCATGACTTGATAGAGAATGACAAATATACTACTTTTGATTGAGTGGGCAGGGAAGTTTTAAGATCCTTAATTGCAAACCAACTCCAGCTGGCAGGGGAAGAGCAGAGAAAGAGGAAAGGTGAAGAAATGAAAATGTGAAATGAGTCATGGATAATATATAATTTAAGTTACATTTGGCAATAAGTAATAGAAAACCCAATAAAGAGTGCTTTCAACAGATGTAAGTTTTATTTCATGCACCAACATTTTTGGAAGTTGGAAGTCCTGGGCTTTAACATTAACTGATCAGTGTCATCAAGGATATAGACTTACTTTTCTCTTATTCTGTCATCTTTAACGTGGGACATTTATCTAAATAATTGTTAATAAAGGTGCTGTTCTTCTAGGTATTATGTCTACACTAGTAAGATTTGAGAAAGAAGAAGGGGCTTTAAAAACATTTTCTGGAAGCCTTACCCAATGACTTCAGCCTAATTTTATTAGACACCATTTGTGTGTGTGTGTGTGTGTGTGTTTGTGTGTTTAAACCATGAAGGGCATTTTGACATCATCTAGTGAAGTTGAAAGTGCACTTAGTCTACATAATTTAGCAATTCAGCTTTCAGATATATACTCTAGATCAGAGCTCTTCTGCTAGGATACCACAGACAGGTTACAGATAGGCCGAGGAACTGAGTCCTTCATTCTAAAGATGTTTGTGTCACCCCCCAGGATAGTAACTTCTGGCTGCCAGGAGTCTTGTCCAGTTACTTCAGTGTGTTGTACAAATATTATTTCTATTTGTACCATGTTGTCAAAATGGTTGGGAAGCTCTTTCCTAGAAGCATACTAAGATGTTCACTGCAACAGTGTGACATAAAACATTTCTTATGGTAGAATTCCAATTAATACATATAAATAGGGAAATAGAAAATAACCTTTAGGCAAGAACTGTAGTAATAATTATGTAAACAAGATTTACTGATAAATGCTAAAACTATTGGATAAAAATATGAAGATAAACAATTTATATAGTATTAAAGCCTCTCCCTTAATATATTTAACCACAAAGTTTCCTAAGGTAGAATCTGAGATTATTGATTTTAGATCTCTGTCTTTAAAATATGCATTTAGTGGTATAAATTTCCTGTATACATTGCTTTCACTGCATCCTACAAATTTTGAAAAGTTGTGTTTTCATTTATCTCAAAATAGTTTTAAATTTGTCTGAGATTTTTTTTCTTTGAGTTGTGTTTTTTAGTAGTATGTTGTTTAATTTCCACTTATTTGGGGATTTTCCAGTTATCTTCTCATTTCTGGTTTCTAGTTTAATTCTATTGTGGTCTGAGAGAAGACACTGTATGATATATATTCTTTTACATTTGTTAAGGTGTATTTTTTTGGTCCAGAATGTGTTCTTTCTTCGTGAATATTCCTTGTAAACTTGAGAAGAATGTGTATTTTTATGTTGTTGGGTAGACCGGTCTATAGATTTCAATTTTATCCAATTGATAGATGGTATTGTTGAGTTCAGCTATGTCCTTACTGATTTTCTGGCTGCTGTATCTACCTACTTCTGATAGAGGGGTGTTGAAGTCTCCAGCCCTCAGCAAATTCACCTATTTCTCTTTCCAGTTATACTAAGTTTTTGCTTCACATAGTTTGATGCTCTGTTAGTTGCATACACTTTAAGGATTGTTATGTGTTCTTGGAGAATTAACTCCTTTGTAGTTATATAATTCTCTTTTTTATCCTTGCTAACCTTAGTTACCTTGATATCTGCTCTGTCTGCAATTAAATAGCTACTCCAGCTTTCTTTTGGTTAATGTTAGCGTGGTATGTAGTCCTCCATTCATTTACTTGGAATCCATTTGTGTCTTTATATTTAAAGTTGATTTCTTATAGCCAACATATAGTTAGGTCATGTTTTTTGGTCCACTCTGACAATCTTTGTCTTTTAATTGGTTCATTTAAACCATTGACATTCAAAGTAATTGTTAGTAGAGTTGGATTACTCTCTACCATATTTGTTGCTCTTTTCTATTTGTTGTCCTATTTGTCCATTTTTATATTCCATTCTTTTTTGCCTTTTGTGGGTTAAATTGAGTTTTTTATATGATTCTGTTTTCTCACATTTTGTAGCATATCAGTTATACCTCTTTTTACTTTTTTAACTTGTTGCCCTGGAATTTGCAATATACATTTACAACTAATCCAAGTCCCCTTTCAGATAACACTGTACCATTTCATGTGTGGTGTTTTATAATAACAAAATTACCCTAATTCCTTCCTTGTATCTTTGCTGTCATTAACTTTACTTACATATAAGAGTACATGTAGATATAAAAATACATAATCAATTACATTTTTGCTATTTATTATTTTGAACAAACTATTATCTGTTAAGTCCATTAAGAATAATAAACATAAAAATTTTTATTTCACCTTAATTAATTTTATTTTTTTTAAGATTTTATTTATTTATTTGACAGAGATACAGTGAGAGAGGGAACACAAGCAAGGGCAAGTGGGAAAGGGAAAAGCAGGCTTCCCACTGAGCTGGGAGCCCAATGCAGGGCTTGATCCCGGGACCCTGGGATCATAACCTGAGTGGAAGGCAGACACTTAATGACTGAGCCACCCAGGTGCCCCTCACCTTCACTTATTTAGATCTGAGTTTCTGTTTATTATTTTCCATCTCTCTAAAGAACTTTTAACATTTCTTGCAAGACAGGCCTACTGGCAACAAATTTCCTCAATTTGTTTACCTGAAAAAGTTCTTATTTTTCCTTCACTCTGGAAGGATAATTTCACAGGGTACAGGATTCTAGGTTGATAGGTTTTGTTTCTGTTTTGGTTTTTGTTTGTTTGTTTGTTCATTTGTTAGTTTGTTTTTTCCTCTCTCAGCACTTCTAGTATTTCATTCCAATCTCACTTGAATGGTTCTGAGAAGTTGAATGTAATTCTTAGCCTTCTTCTGCGGTAGGTGATGTGATTGTTTCCTCTGACTTTTTTCTGGGTTTTTTCTTTACCTTTGATTTTTTTGTTATTTGAAAATGATATGCTGAGGTGTAGTTTTTGGGGACATTTATTGTACTTAGTTTTCTCTGAGTTTCATGTATATGTGGTTTGGTATTTGACTTTTAATTTGGGGGAATTCTTAGTTGTTATTGTTTGAAATATTTCTCCTATTTTTTTCTTTCTTCTCATCCTGATATGCCAATTACATATATATTATACCTTTTTTAGTTGTCTCACATCTAAATGTTGAATATTCTTTGTTTTTCAGTCTTTGTTCTCTTTGCTTGTCTGTTTTCAAGGATTCTGTTTATATAGCTTCTAGTCGAGATTCTTTCCTCAGTTGTGTTCAATCTCTGATAAGTTCATCAAAGGCATTTTTAATTTCTATTATAGTATTTTTTACATCTAGCATTTTTGAGGAGTTTGTTCTTCAAATTTCCATCTCTGATTACATTGCCCATGTGTTCTTGTTTACTATTACTTCATCCAACAGATTCCATGTCATAATTAGTCATAGTTATTTTAAATTTAGTCTAAAAGTTCCAACATCTCTGTCATATATAGTTTTGATGTTTACTTTTTCTCTACAAATTGTGTGACTTTTTTTTCTTTTTGATATGCCCTATAACTTTGTCTTGATAGCTGGACACGATGTACTATAAAAGGAACTGTCATAAATAGGTCTTTAGTAGTGCCGTGGTGAGATATGAGGGGAAGGGATGCAAAGTATTCTGTAATCCTATGATTAGGTCTAGTCTTTTAGTTAGCCTGTGCCTCTGGACTATGAACTTCACAAGTGTATCTCATGTTTTTTTTCCTTTCCCCTTAGGCGGAATAAAATAGCTATAGTAGGCTCTAGTTGGGTATTTCTCTTCTTCATGTGGAAGGCTAGAGCTGGCTGGAGTTGGGTATTTCCCCTTCCCCAGGTCAGTTAGGGTCTAATAGCCCAGTAGGTCAAGGTCTGTTTAACTATTTTCCACTGATTTGAGGCCTTGTTATGAAAAACAAAGTGTTTCAATGTAGCGATTTCCCCCATAGTCTGAAAGTAGAGTGTTCCTATGGAACCTTTTGTAAGCCTTAATGTGTCAAGTGAAGATTATCCCCCACTTTCTAAAAGTTTGTATTATACCACTTTGCTTTTATGAAAGACCTGCATTAGTATAGTAATGGTTTTTTTGTTTGTTTGTTTGTTTGTTTGGGTTTTTTTGGTTAAAGTGAAAATCCTCTATGGATTTCTTTCAGTTAGTGAAAACAGGTACTAATATAGGTCTTTTGTAAAAGTGAACTAGCATAAGAAGAACTTTTAGAAAGCACAGATGGTTGTATTTCAAAATGGTTTCTTTACCCCTCCCCCTCCTGGAAGGGGATTCCAGCAGAGGGGATTTTCCTCAGACATTTTCTATGTGTACCTGGTAGAGTTTTCTTTTCTTTTCTTTTCTTTTCTTTTCTTTTTTTTTTTTTAAGATTTTATTTATTTATTTGACACAGAGCGAGAGAGAGATTACAAGTAGGCAGAGAGGCAGGCAAAGAAAGAGGAGGAAGCAGGCTCCCCGCTGAGCAGGGAGCCCGATGCGGGCCTCGATCCCAGGACCCTGAGATCATGACCTGAGCCGAAAGCAGAGGCTTTAACCCACTGAGCCACCCAGGCGCCCCCTGGTCGAGTTTGCGCAGGTAAATCTCAATATATAATGGGGAACTGCTTATGACTTGGTCCTTCTGGAGATGTTGNTCGAGTTTTCGCAGGTAAATCTCAATATATAATGGGGAACTGCTTATGACTTGGTCCTTCTGGAGATGTTGACTCTCAGAGTTTTAACTCTCAGTTTTTAACTGAACTTCTAGCAGCTCAGTTATAGTTCAGGTTATACCACACTGGCCCTGGTTCCCAAGGTGACTTCTGCTCATGAGTCTCTACTCCAGGAAGCCATGGCTGCCTGTACTCACCTGTGGGTGTCTTCAGTCTTAGGGCAGCAGTATGCTCTGTCTCCCGCACCCCCTTTATGGATATAAGAAGAGTTGCGAATTTTTCAATCTGTTCAGCTTTTTACTTGTTAGGATGGAGTGGCATAGCAATTTTCAGACTCCTTACTTGTGGAACTAGAATGTAAATGGTATTTTAGTTTTTCTCACAGGGCTTATTAGCCAAAAATGCCTTTCCAGCCACTTATTATACCATGTAGGTATTCTGAGCAGACTACTTACTTGGGCCTAGCCCTGTCCTAAAGCCCTCCTATGAAAAGGAAGGAACAGGAATATGGATTATACTTGAGAAATTTGTTATGAAAGGAAGGAGGACTTAGATGTTTTCAGATCTTTAAACTTGAAGACTTGACAATGTATAAAGTATTTTCTGTATGTATTAAATAACTCTAAAGACCATAGAAGAGCTAAAGATACCAGGTTTTGTGAAAATTGACCAGGATTTTTCTACAAGAACCTTTTCCTTAGGGTATATAAGCAAGATAGCAAGAAACCGAGAAAGCTGGGGAGACCCTCCTAATATTCAAAGTAAGAAAAAAAAAAGTTTACTGTAGGTATGTAATGCTTCACTCTTGCGTAGGGAAGTAATGGGATATGTGTGTGTTTTGTGAAAATCTAGAACTGTGTTATGCTTTGCTCTATTTCTGTGAGGCTCCAACACCCTAATTGCTTTTTTCTTCACTGAAATATGTCAGCTGTTTTTGGCCTTAAGGGCAGACATCTCTGTTGGGACGCAGGGTGGAAATAGCAGGAATTCCAGTATCCCAACCTTCATCTTTTGTGAGAGAATCTGGGTAGACTGCTCTCTGATCAACTCTTGAGCAATGTCTTTGTTGACTCTGGGCTTAAATACTTTGTAGAGATCCTAGAGAACAAAGAAGAATCATTTTAAGAGGCTGTGCTTTCCTCTTCTCTGATTTCTCAAATGATTCTTTTCTATTGCTTTCTTCTACTATAATATGGCAGAGTTTCTGGTGTACTGGTGAAATCTTGCCTTGGTTTTTTTGGTAGTATTAATGTGTCATTCTTTTTTTTTAATTTTGTGTGTACTTTATTAACTATAATGATTTTTTCAAATACAATAATTATAATTGTGTAAAGAGGTTTTTTTTACTTACAGTTAACATATAGTGTTGTATTGGTTTCCGCAGTAGAATTTAGTGATTCATTACTTATACATAATACCATTACTCATCCCAACAAGTGCCCTCTTTAATGCCCATCACCCATTTAGTGCACCCCTCCCACCCATCACTGTGTCATTCTTAGAAGTATATACATTATATTAATTATGTGTATGGGGGGAGGTGGGAGATACTTATTGCCATTTCAGAAGAGATCTCTAGATGAAGGATAGATAGGCAAGTGCACATACTAAATTTGCAATATTGAACCAAACATAACTAAACTTAAAGCATTGCAATTAAGACCAGTAGCCCAGTTAAGATATTGTCTTTGTTTAAATGAAGTTTTTTAAAATAAGAACTGACCATAATCTTTGGTTTCTATGGTTATAGAGTTTAAAGTTCATCATTTGTCTGAAATCTTTACAAGGAAACTGTGACTCTTGGCCTGATGGTTGGTGCTCATCTTCAATCATTAGCTTTGAGTTTATAAGAATGGGTATCAACAGTTGTAGAAAAGACTGGAAGAATATTGGATTCCAGGATTAATGGACTCAGGACTCCAGGTTAATCTTAACAAGTCAGTTAATCTTAACAAGACTGACTCATTTCAGAACTGAGAAATACCTTTTTATCTCTAAAGTTTTAGACTTATTTAACATTTCATATGAACATTTTAGATAACAAATATGTATTATAAAACAATGCTTTATATTTTTCTTAATTCTCAAGATACCCAGTCTCTATGAACAGTAATAGATACATTGCTGAAAATTATATTTGGAGCATTGACAGTATTTAAATTTTATTTCTGTACTATATATTAGGTTCTCACTTTAGGCTTCATATTAGAAAAACTAGGTATAACAGGGTACTCATAGGAATATAAAAAGCAGTAATTTAAACACATTAAGAAAGTGTTGGTAGCAAGTGTGTAATTGGATTTCAAATGATAATCTAATTGCTCTTATCAGTATCTAAAGATCCTGTTACTGTATGTGTCCTTATGTTTCATTTCTTTTCTTTTAGGTCTCTTTTATTCAAAACCTTGTATTTTGTGTAGAAAGAGTTTACCGCGTACCCGACTTTGGTGTCTGGGAAAGAGGAAGCAAATATAATAATGGCAGCACAGAGCTACATTCAAGGTAATTTGCTGATTTTTGAATGTTTTTTTTTTAATTTAAATGTGTGGAATTTGAATAAAAATCAAAGTATTAGATTGCAGCTGTGGTTTCTATGTTAATTTTCATCTCTTTCTTTTCCTATATATGATGCAGATGAAATTCACTTAAAATTAAAGCAAGAGACCACTCTCAGGGCCCAAAAACAGATGGAAGAAAAAAAGCAGGGTATCTTTCCCAACCTCTCATGGTTTCAGTACATGCATATCGGCCTCTAGTCCAAGACTTGGCCTTCTTGCTCAATTAGTTCTTTCTCTTTTTTTCTTTTTGAAATGATAACCATTTGAAAGATCAAATACATTAAAATTGCCAAATACCAAATGTATTTTCTTTTTTTTAAAGATTTTATTTATTTATTTGACACAGAGAGGCAGGCAGAGAGAGAGGAGGAAGCAGGCTCCCTGCTGAGCAGGGAGGCCATTGCGGGGCTAGATCCCAGGACCCTAAGATCATGACCTGACCCGAAGGCAGAGGCTTTAACCCACTGAGCCACCCAGGTGCCCCCAAATGTATTTTCATTGCTTGTAAAATTCTCTTCTATGTTGTAGAGCTTATTTTTTCTTTTATCCTAACCAGATCCACACACGCTTCATACAAAACTTAACGTCTATTATTTTCTGTAGGAGATGGGATCAACATCTTGCATTCTAGTTTAATGGGCTTGAGAAACAATAGCTTATGACTAATGTTAGTGGTATATGAATTTCCTTTACTCCTAAAGGTTAGGGAAATAGAGGCACCTGGGTGGCTCAGTTGTTAAGCATCTGCCTTCAGCTCAGGTCATGATCCCTGGGTCCTGGGATAGAGCCCCACATCAGACTCCCTGCTCTGTGGGAAGTCCTGCTCCTCCCTCTCCCACACCACCTGCTGGTGTTTCCTCTCTTGCTGTGTCTCTCTCTCTCTGTCAAATAAATAAATAAAATCTTAAAAAAAAAAAAAAGGTTAGGGAAATAGCTTTAGTGACTGACTGCACCTTTTACTGAGAAGTTTAGCTCAATTGAACCAAAAATAAAATATCTAGGAATAAAGTTAACTCAGGAAGTTAAAGAGCTATACTCCAAAACCTATAAAACACTGATGAAAGAAATTGAAAATGACCCAAACAAATGGAAAGATATTCCATGCTCATGGACTGGAAAAACCAATATTTTTGTATGGCACATACTACCCAAAGCACTCTACAGATTTAATGCAATCCCTATCAGAATTCTAATGACATTTTTCACAGAACTAGAACATTAATCCAAAAATCTGTATGGAACCACAAAAGACCCCAGATAGCCAAAGCAATCTTGAGAAATATGAACAGAGCTAGTGGTAGTACAATTGCATATTTCAAGATATACTACAAAGTTATAGTAATCAAAACAGCATACTACTGGTACAAAGGTAGACATAGATCAATGGAATAGAACAGAGAGCCCAGAAATAAACCCATACTTATATGTTCAATTAACCTGCAACAAAGGAGGCAAAAAAATACAACGGGGAAGATAGTCTCTTCAAAAAATAGTATTGGGAAAACTGGATAGCTACATGCAAAATAAACTGGACCAGTTTCTTATACTGTACACAAAACTAGACTCAAAATGCATTAAAGACCTGAATGAATGTGAGTGCTAAAACCATGAAATTCCTAGAAGAAAACCTAGACAGGAATTATTTTGACATTAGTCACAGAAATATTTTCTCCTCAGTTAAGGGAACCAAAATAAAATTAAATTATTGGGACTACACCAAAATAAAAAGCTTTTTACAATGAAGAAAACCATCACAAAGAGGCAACCTACTGAATGGGAGAAGATATTGCAAATGGCATATCTGTTGAGGGATTGAACTGTTGTACAGTTCAACATCAAATAAACAAAGAATTTGATTTAAAAATGGGCCAAAGCCACTTAGGAAAACAGTGTGGAGATTCCTCAAAAAATAAAAAATAGAGCTACCCTATGACCCTGCAATTACACTACTTTACCCCAAAGATAAAGATGTAGTGAAAAGGGCCATATGTACCCCAATGTTCATAGCAGCAATGTCCACAACCACCAAACGGTGGAAAGAGCTAAGATGCCCTTCAACAGACAAATGGATAAAGAAGATGTGGTTGAAATATACAATGAAATATTATGCAGCCATGAGAAAGGATGAACACGCAACTTTTGTATCAACATGGACGGGTCTGGAGGGGATTATGCTGAGTGAAGTAAGTCAAGCAGAGAAAGTCAAGTATATGGTTTCACTTGTGGAACTTAAGTAATAAAATGGAGGACTCTACGAGAAGGAAAGGAAAAGTGAATTGGGGTAAATCAGAAGAGGAGATGAATCATGAGAGACTGCAGACTCTGAGAAACAAACTGAGGGTTATGGGGTGGGGGATGGATGAGCCAGGTAGTGGGTATTAAGGAGGGCACGTATTGCATGAAGCACTGTGTATGGTGCATAAACAATGAATCTTGGATCACAGAAAAAAAAAAAAAAGGGCCAAGCAGGGATGCCCACTATTACTACTGCTATTCAACTTAATACTGGAAGTCCTAGCCTCAGCAATCAGACAACAAAAAGAAATAAAAGACATCCAAATCGGCAAGGAAGAAGTCACACTCTCACTCTTTGCAGGTGATAGGCCACTTTATGTAGAAAACCCAAGGACTCCACTCTAAAACTGCTAGAACTCATACAGGAATTCAGTTAAGTGTCAGGATATAAAATCAATGCACAGAAATCTGTTGCATTTCTATATACCAACAACAAAACATTTAAAATTGCACCCAAAACCATAAGATACCTAGGAATAAACCTAACCAAAGAGGCAAATAATCTATAGTCAGAAAACTATAAAGTGCTCATGAAAGAAATTGAGGAAGACACAAAGAAATGGAAAAACATTCCATGCTCATGGATTGGAAGAACAAATATTGTGAAAATGTCTATGCTACCTAGAGCAATTTACACATTTAATGCAATCTATATAAAAATACCATCAATTTTTTTAAAGATATAGAACAAATATATAAAATTTCATATGGTACCAGAAAAGACCCGAATAGCCAGAGGAATGCTGAAAAAGAAAACCAAAGTTGGTGGCATCACAATTCTAGACTTTAAGCTCTATTACAAAGTTGTCATCATCAAGACCATGTGGTACTGGCACAGAAACAGACACATAGATCAGTGGAACAGAATGGAGAGCCCAGAAATGGACCCTCAACTCTATGGTCAATTAATCTTNTTCGACAAAGCAGGAAAGAATATCCAATGGGAAAAAGAAAGTCTCTTCAACAAATGGTGTTGGGAAAACTGGACAGCCACATGCAGAAAAATGAAACTGGATCATTTCCTTACACCACACACAAAAATAGACTCAAAATGGATGAAAGACCTCAATGTGAGAAAGGAATCCATCAAAATCCTTGAGGAGAACACAGGCAGCAACCTCTTCGACCTCAACCGCAGCAACTTCTTCCTAGGAACATCACCAAAGGCAAGGGAAGCAAGGGCAAAAATGAACTATTGGGACTTCATCAAGATTAAAAGCTTTTGCACAGCAAAGGAAACAGTCAACAAAACCAAAAGACAACTGACAGAATGGGAGAAGATATTTGCAAATGACATATCAGATAAAGGGCTAGTATCCAAAATCTATAAAGAGCTTCTCAAACTCAACACCCATAAAACAAATAACCCAGTCAAGAAATGGGCAGAAGACATGAACAGACATTTCTCCAAAGAAGACATCCAAATGGCCAACAGACACGTGAGAAAGTGCTCAACATCACTCAGCATTGGGGAAGTACAAATCAAAACCACAGTGAGGTACCACCTCACACCAGTCAGAATGACTGAAATTAACAAGTAAGGATATGACAGATGTTGTCAAGAATGCGGAGAAAGGGGAACCCTCCTATACTGTTGGTGGGAATGCAAGCTGGTGCAGCCACTCTGGAAAACAGTATGGAGATTCCTCAAAAAGTTGAAAATGGAGCTACCCTACGACCCAGCAATCGCACTACTGGGTNAGGGTATTTACCCTAAAGATAGAAAGGTAGTGATCCGAAGGGGCATGTGCACTCCAATGTTTATAGCAGCAATGTCCACAATAGCCAAACTATGAAAAGATCCTAGATGTCCATCAACAGATGAATGGATAAAGAAGAAGTGGTATATATATACAATGGAATACTATGCAGCCATCGAAAGAACGAAATCTTGCCATTTGCAACAACGTGGTTGGAACTAGAGTCTTTTATGCTAAGCAAAATAAGTCAATCAGAAAGACAATTATCATATTCCTCTGATATGAGGAATTTGAGGGGCAAGGCGGGAGGTGTGGGGGGTAGGGAGGGAAAAAATGAAACATGATGGGATCGGGAAGGAGACAAACCATAAGAGACTCTTAATCTCAAGAAATAAACTGTGGGTTACTGGGGGATAGGAGGGTAGGGATAGAGTGGATGGGTTATGGACATAGGGGAGGGTTTGTGCTATGGTGAGTGCTGTGAAAGGTGTAAGCCTGATGATTCACAGACCTGTGTCCCTGGGGCAAATAATACAGTATATGTTAATAAAAAATAAATAAATAAAAATAAAATGTGAGAATAAGAAAAAAAAAATGGGCTAAGGACCAGAATGGACATTTTTCCAAAGAAGACCAACAGAAACATGAAAAGATGTTCAACATCACTAATCATCAGGGAAATGCAAATTAAAAACACAATGAGATATCATTTTATACCTGTCAGAATGGCTAAAATCATAAACACAAGAAATAAGTGTCAATGAGGATGTGGAGAAAAAGGAACCCTTGTGTGCTGTTGGGAATGCAAATTGGTATAGTCACTGTAGAGAATAGTATAGAGGTTCCTCAAAAAATTAAAAGTAGAATTACCATATGATCCAGTAATTCTGCTATGGGTATTTACCCAAAGAAACCAAAAACACTAATTTGAAAAGATACATACACTCCTATGTTTACTGCTGCAGTATGTACAACAGCGAAGATATGGAAGCAACCCAAGCATCTCATCAACAGATGAATGAATAAAGAAGATGTGATATATACATATACATACATATATATATACACACACACGTATATATGTATATATATACACATACATATGTACATATATACATATATATATGTATGTACATACTACTCATACTACTCAGCCATAAAAAAGAATGAGATCTTGCCATCCAAAACAACATGGATGGACCTGGAAGGTATAATTCTAAGTGAAATAAGTCAGTCAGAGAAAGAGAAATGCCATATGATATCACTCATATGTGGAATTTGTAAAAGAAAACAATGACAAAAGTGACCAAAAAAACAAACTCTTAAATGCAGAAAAGAAACTTGGGGTTGCCAGAGGAGTGGTAGTTAGGGGATTGGTTAAATAAAGGGGATTAAGAATTCACGTATCATTTAAATTTTTTTTTTTTTAATATGTAGGCTCCACACCCAACATGGGACTTGGATTTATGCCCCTGAGTCTCATGCTCTACTGACTGAGCCAGCTAGGTGTCCCAAGAATATATGTATCTTTTTTTTTTTCTTTCCTTTTTTTTTTTTTTTTTTTTAAGAGAGGGAGTGGGGAAGTGAGGAAGGAAAGGGAGGGAGAGAATATTAAGCAGACTTCATGCCTAGTGCAGGGTTCAATTTCACAACTCTGAGGTCACTACCTAGGTGGAAATCAAGAGTCAAGATGCTTAACTGACTGAGCCACCCAGGTGCCCCAAGAATATACATGTCTTAATGAGCACTTAGTAATTTATAGAATTGCCGAATCATTGTATTGTACACCTGAAACTAAAATAACACTATACTTTAATTATACTTGAATTACAAAAAAGTATAAGACAATTAATTAGTCTTCTCAGTTTCACTCTAAAAGATTTAAGACTTAAAGGTTATCAACTGTAGGTTAGTTTACATCATTGGGACTTAAATGAACTGTAGACAGTTTAGGAAACACTGGTAAAAAAGATATACTTTTTTTGAATAGAAGGACTAATCATACACAAAAAATTGAGCTGATCTAAGATACTTAGTAAACTAAAACCTGACTCCAGATCACTAGCTGTGTAATATCCCGGTGCCTCAGTTTCCTCATCTATAAAATGAAGACAATAACAGTTTCTATTTATAAATTTGTTGTAATGATGAAATTAATATATACAAATCATTTGAATACCTGAGCAGAAGCACTAGAATGCAAGTGTACTTACACATTTCAGAGTATGTTAATAACAAATATTGAAACAAAGAATATTTTTCTAGGAAACTAATTTACCCACACTTTTCTATAAGTTTTATGATTTATATGAGGCATTTGGAAATATAGAGCAGAATGTAGCAATCAGGAAAGAAGTCAGTGGAGTAGAAAAATTATTTGTGGGGAAGTTCAATTTAGACATTAAATTCTGTCAAATACTAAAAATAGGAAAGTAAATAGGAAGTTATATTTCAGGTATCATTCAAATTAAGTTCTTAACACTCCAGATTATCAGTCAAGTTACAAGAAAGTGGATCTAATTCAAAAAGGTGATTTTTAAAAATCTACCTTTTCAATATTTATGATTTATCAGCCCCCTTCTCTGCTTTTCAATAACTATTTAGTATATTCCAGTGTGAAGCTACTGACATTCTCAGAATATAATATTTGGAGTAGGGTTTTTTCTTTTTACAAAAACTATAATAAACTCAGGAAGAACCTTGGGTAAAAGTTACCATTAACCCTAGAAAGTGAGGTTATTGGAATGTCCCCAGTGAAAAAACACAGAGGCTCTAACATGTTTGCATGTAACTGAGGTGCCAGACTTTTAAATTGAATCATTAAGGATTTTATTTTAAGACTCAAAAGATCATTATGTGATGTTCTTTGCTATCTTTTACATGCAAAATCAATCTAAATTCATGGCAGGTCAGTTTTATCAAATGGCTGGGAAATGAAGTTTGCCATTCAGATTTGGATAGTAGGTTTTACACATTTAACATTGATCTCCTAATTTTCTATGTTATATCACTTTACAATTCCCCAAAATTACTTTAAGCATTTTTTCCTCCAAACATTTCTGAACTCAGATATCCACAAGCATGTTTTCTCTGTGTCAGATCTGGTGCCAAAAAGGTCTGTTTTGAAACTGCAGAACTGAGCCTCATGGCATTCATGGGCTCAGTGATGGCAATGGTGGTAGGAGGCTGGTAGCCTGCACATACACATGGGTAGTAGAATATAAAACTGCTACTAGACAGGGGCTCTTTATCTATCCCAGAACTATCTGTTCCTAGTTGGATTTGATCTTTACTGCTTAATAAATATCCTTGTTATATCCTTTAGCTCTTCTCAGGATGTTTCTGACATCCTGAA
Source organism: Ailurus styani (assembly GCA_002007465.1). Classification (NCBI taxonomy): domain Eukaryota; kingdom Metazoa; phylum Chordata; class Mammalia; order Carnivora; family Ailuridae; genus Ailurus; species Ailurus styani. The sequence goes on from LNAC01001890.1 coordinate 26,793, forward strand.
ATAGTACATGATAATTCCTCCCATAAGTAAGTATCCATCCTGTCCTTTGTCTTCTAGCTTACTTTGCCTCTCTCTTCATCTCTGTCCTATACAGTCTCTTTAGCAGGAGTCAGTAAAAGAGCACAATCTGACTAGTTCCATGGTACTCACTAAGGCCTTGGCCAGAGTGACTGGCTTGATAAATGTTTCCTCTTTCCTTGCCACAGTGCACACATCCCTTCTAAGCTGCGCCTTGATCAAAGAAGATTTCCGCCTCTGGGCCCACGATATGCATGCTATAGTATTCTGAGGTCAGAGGCTCCCTCTTCAGCATTCAAGCTCAGCTGTTATTTAGTAATTGAAATCTCTGGCTCTGTACAGTTACAGAATATATTTTATTTAGACCACACCAGGAACATATTACTAACTTTTATACAGAAGAAAGTTAAAGTTTAGAGGGTTTTGTGATTCCCTCCCCCAACCCCCAACACACACACCTTAATACAAATCACTAAGTAGTAGAGCTAGAACTGGATTCCAGGTGGTTGGCCTCCAAATGGAAAGTCGTTTCAACTGTATCATGTTGTAATTTAAAGTCTTAAAAAGTTTCCTAAAGTTTGAAATAGCAGCAGGGTGTACAATCTTGGTGAAATTTTGGTATGGTTTAAGGATATCTTTAAGTAATCATTAAAGTTTGATTTAGCTTAATGCTTTGGTCAGTCCCTTGCCCATCTGCCGTATTCAGCCCCAGATTTGCTGGTATCTCTTTTAGTTCAAATTCTTTAATTATTTAGTATTTCTTAGATAAACCCCAGAAATTTTTTGTAAAAAGTGATCTCATTACATTTATCTGAACCCCATTCTAGCAGCAACCTCACCTTTTTCAAGGGCTTTAGTAAAAGGGTTTATTGCTCTAAGGTTACAATGATGTTCTTTTAAAACGTTTCCTAAGTAACCATTCCCAGTTCTGCTGGTTTTTCTGTTGACCCTATTTTCCTCAAGCAATATGTTCCTTTCAGTTTCTGCTAAGGTGTGTGGACCTATATCATAATTCTGTTTTCTCCTGTTCAGTCTCTAAGTCTTTTAGCAAGTTCCTATACATTTAAAAATCCTCTTATTTGATTTAATTGCATTTTCCTCCATATATAATTTTGGTACATATTTATTGTAGCACTAATTCTAAAAGTTAAATATCCAAGTACTCTTCTCAACCTCTCCAAGTTTAATTTAGGTATTTTAATCTCAGTATTTCCCCCTCTTCATTTATATAAGGATATTCCTTCCTACTCAGGCTACCTTTAAACTCTTCAAACCAAAAGTCTTTGTCTTGGAGAAAAGAGGAGTCCTCTATAAGATATGACTGAATCTTAGACCTAACCTTGAATTTTTTTGATCATTAGGAATCATAAAGGATTACTTTAGTATTTAATAACTTAGTAATGTAGATATATGCCCAAATGGAAAGAGAAGTTTTTGAAACACTGACTCCTAAAAAGAACTTTACATTTAATAGCATAATTTCCTTTTTTTCCACTTTGTTAAATCTTGCATTTGCAATATAAAGTACCCCTGGGCAAATAATAATAATAATAATAATAATAATAATAATAATAATAATAATAGAAGACCATAGAAGCAAAAAATTTAGATATGATTTTTTCAATGGTTTTTTTTTGTGGTTTTATGTTCTGTTCTCTTGGCTTTTCCAATAAAGAAAGCCATCATTAAAATATCAGATAAGAAACCGTCATAATACCACTTGGTTTAAGATGCTTTTAGTGTCCATTTTTTTCTATATAGTTCTTTTTATTTGAAGTTACTTGGTCTTTTTCAGTCATTTTTGATGTTCCAGTCATTGAGTTATGATAGAAGCAACTATCCATCCATTGTGCTTCATTTTATGAATTTTTATCATGCTAAACAATTCATGAACATCCATTACAACTTCATTTTTGGATCCCATGGTGGGTTGTAAATCACTTAGTCCAAACCCATCCTTTTTTCTAGTAAAGCTTGATTTATATAACAAATCACATTACTATAAGCTATATCCCAAGTAATGTTGCTTTTAGCTCTTTTAAATGAATGTTTAGGTAACACCTTGTAAGAACACATTGGTGTATGTTCTATGGGTAAAGTCCCCTAATATTAATATATTCATTAGCTAATCATAGAATAACTTAATTTTCAGAGAGTGTCTTATGCCAGTAAAATATTTTTTGCCAGTAAAATATTTTTAATTCTTACAACATAATGTATTCTACTTGCCAATAAAATGTAAATCACGTTAAGAATATGTTTGAGTTTCTAAATAGCTTGCTATTGCCAGAGATTCAAATAACGAGTGGATAGTAAATTAACATATTTGTGAATATCAATTAAGTTCAATGATTTAACCAATTCCATTGGGAAAGCAGGTTAAAATTTGAAGAATTCAACATTTACTGTATTCCAGGCTTGGAATGTTTCTTTTGTAATGGTTTGTTAAGACAATTTCCAAATTCATCTCTTAACTGCCTTTATGTACCATTGTTAAAGACAGAACCTTGGGTTGGCTACATTATGTATTTCCTTAAGTACAGACTTTTTTATTTGCCTTTTGAATAAGTTATCTTCTCTCACTTCTCAAAATACTGCAAACAATCTTAATAGCACATATACCTCACTGTAAGGGAAAGTTTTCTGGTATTACTAAGGTTAGATGCATATAAGTGCTTGTGCATTAAACCACCACATATTCCTCACTTGGACGTAATTCTTTTAGGTTCCAGGCTTTGTCATTTCTCTAAAATGTCTTTGGATATGAAAAGAGACCACTGTCCTTGTCTTGAGTATACCAGCAGTACTGTGTGAAATATTATGGAATTTGTTTAACCTGTGGAAGCATCAAGTACTTTACTGGTGGTAAAATGCTAGACTGTAGATTTGAGTCAGTTGGTCAGTATCTTAAACCCAGATTATTGGCTCAATTGTTCTTGAAAACTAGGGTAAAATAGGCAGCATAGATTCTAGTGAAGACATAAAAAAATGTAAAGATACCCTGTGATCACTGTAATCTATACCAAAAATCCAACTGTCTTTTTGCAGAAATTGACAAGCTGATCCTAAAATTCGTATGGAAATACAAGGGACTCAGCATAGCTAAAATAGCCTTGAGAAAGAACAAAGTTCGGTTCACACTTTCCATTTTCAAAATTTACTACAGTACTATGCTTATTATATGTAGAGTAATATGCTACAATAATTAAATAGTGCGATACTGGCTTAAGAACAGATATAGAGATCAATAGAATAGAATTGACAATCCAGAAATAAGTCCATACATTTATGATAGTTGATTTTGATGAAGGTGCAAAGACAATAGGAGGTGCAAAGACAGTAGAGAAAGGATAGTTTTTTTCAACAAATGGTGCTGGGACAACTGGGTGTCTATATGTGAAAGAATGAATTTGGATCCCTACTTCACACCATATATAAAAACTAATTGCACAGACCTGTATCCCTGAAACAAATAATACATTATATGTTAATTAAAAAAAACTAATTGGAAATGGATCAAAGGCCTATATGTAAGAGCTGAAACTGTAAAACTCTTAGAAGAAAACATAGTTGTAAATCATTGTGACCTTGGATTAGACAAGATCACACTTTAGATGTAACACCTAAAGCACACGCAACCAACAACAACAAAAAGGTTCTCTACAGGTTTTTGTGTGAACAAAGGTTTTCATTTATCTGGGATGAATGCCCAGTAGTACAGTTGGTAAGTAGTTGCTGTTTAGATTTCAAAGAAACTACAAAACTGTTTGCCAGATGCCTGTATAATTGTACTTTCCTACCAGCAATGTATGAGTGATACAGTTTGTCTGCGTCCTTGCCATTATTTTTTTTATTTTAGGTACTCTGATTGGTTTATAGCGGTATCTCATTGTGGTTTTAATTTGCATTTCCTAGTGGATAATGAATGATGATGGATCTTTTCATGTGCTTAGTTGCTATCTGTACATTCGTTTCAGTGAAATGTCTCTTCATGCTTTTTGCTCATTTTTATTTGGTTTTTTTTATTGTTATTTCTTGATAGTTTTTAATTCTAGATACCAGTCCTTTGTGAGATATGTGTTTTGCAAATATATTCTCCCTGACTGTAGCTTGTCTTTGTATCCTCTTTACAGAGTCTGAACAGAGCAAAAATTTTTAATTTCAATGGGATTCAGTTTATCAATTTTTCCTTTTATTGGTTCTGCCTTTGGTATAAAGTCAGAAAACTTTTTGCCTAACTCTAGATCCATAAGATTTTCTTCAACAACTTGTTTTCCAAAAGTTGTATAATTTTATGTCTTATATTTAAGTTTATGATCCGTTTTGAGTTATTCTTGTATAAGGTTTGATGAGACTAAGGTTAAAGTTCTTATTCCTTTTTTCTTTTTTTACCTAAGAATGTCCAATTGTTCCAGCATCATTTGCATTTGTTAAAAAGACTATCATTCCTCCATTGAAATGCCTTTGTGCTCTTGTTAAAAATAAAGTGGGCATATTTGTATCAGTCTGTTTCTGGGTTCTATGTGTTTATCCCTCCACCAATACTACACAGACGTGATGTGATCTTGTGATTTTTCTTCTTTAGCCTGTTAATATTATGGTGGATTATATTGATTGGTTTTTGATTATTGAACCTGCCTTGTATCCCTGGAATCAACTCCACTTGGTCAGTTATGGTCAGGATAATTCATTTTATATGTTGCTAAATTCTGTTTGATAATTTTTTGAAAAGGATTTTAATATATATATGGATGAGGAATGGTGGTGTATAATTGTTCTTTGTGTATGGTCTTTGTCTGGTTTTGGTATTAGGGTAATGCTAGCTTCATAAAATAAAACACAAAGTGCTTTCTTTTCTGTTTTCTGGAGGAGAGTATGTAGAATTGGTGTTAACTTTTTTTTTTCAAATGATTGATGAAATTCTCTAATCAAATCAGCTAGGCTTGGAGAGTTATTATTTTTTTGGCCATTTTGAAATTATGGATTAAATATCCTTAAAAGTTATAAGGCTATTCAAATGATTTACTTCATATTGCTAAGTAGTGGTAGTTAAAGCTTTTCTAGGAATTGATTCATTTTTTGTAAGCTGTCAAATTTATGTATGGAGAATTATTTGTAGTGTTTTATTACCCTTTTGATGTCTACTATGTCTGTAATGATATTTCCTTTTTTATTCCTAATATTGGCCATTTCTGTCTATTGTTTTATATCTTTGGCAGCCCTGCTAGTGGTTTATCTTTTTATTAGCTTTTCAAAGAATCAGTTGTTTCATTAATTTTCTATATTATTTTCTGTTTTTAATGTCATTGATGTCTGCTCTTATCTCTATATATTTTTCTGTTTGCTTTGGGTTTATTTTGCTCTTTTTCCAGGTTCTTTATGTTGGAACGTAGGTAATTGATTTGAGACTTTTTTTTCTTTTTTTCTAGGATATGCATTTAGTGCTATAAATTTCTCTCTCAGCATTGCTTTAGCTGTGCCACATAAACTTCGATGTTATATTTTCCTTTTCATGTTAGTATTTTTTTTTAATGTCACCTGAGACTTCCTCTTTGACCCACGTGGATTGTGTAGATGGGGATGTATTTTTTTGTTAGAAGTGTTGGTAGATTTTCCTGTTGTCTTTCTATTGTTGATCCTAGTTTAATGCCATTGTAGTCAGAGAACACGTTGTGATTTCAGTTCTTTTATATTTTTGAGGTCTTATTTATGGCCAAAATATGATCTATCTGGGTATATGTTGATTGGCACTTGAAAAAAAGGTATACTCAACTCGTGTTATGTAGATTTTTATTAGTCAGCTTGGACTATCATAAAATAGACTGGGTAGATTAAAGAATAGGAATTTATTTCTTAGAGTTCTGAAGGCTAGAAAGTCCAAGAGCAGACCATAGTTCCACCCAATTTGATTCTCTGGTAGGACTGTCTTCTTGGTTTACAGATCATTACCTTCTTACTATGGCCTCTCATGGCAGAGAGGGAGAGAGAAAGGAAGATCTCTGATACCTCTTCTTATAGCGATACTAATGCCATCATGAAGGCCACACCCTCATGACCTAATCTAAACCAGATTACCTTCTAAAGGCCTCGTCTTCAAATATATAAAACTGGAGGTTGGGGCTTCAGTGTATGTGTCTTCAGGGGATGTAATTTGGTCCATAGCAATAACGTTATAAAAATATTGTTTAGATTCTGCTGCCTAAAGGTTCTTTTCTATCTTTGCTGATTTTATGTCTAATCATTCTACTAATTGTTGAGAAAGGAGTATTGAGTCTCTAACTATAATTGTGGTCTATATGTCCTTTTAGTTCTATCAATTTTGTTTCATGGATTGTGCAGCTCTTCTATTTGATTCATGCACATTTAAGATTGCTATGTCTTTTTGGTGAATTGACCACTTAATCATTATATAATATCCCTCTCTGTATCCAGTAATTTTCTTTGCTCAGCTGTCTCCTTTATCTGATATTAAATAGTTTCTCTTGCTTTTTTTAAGTTAATGTTTGCATATTTCTATTTTTATCCTTTTACTTTCAGTCTGCCTATATTGTTACAATTCAGTTGAGTTTCTTCTGGATGATATATAATGGGGTCGTGGTTATTTTTCTTTTTTGTTCTTTTTTAAAGATATTATTTAATTTATTTGAGAGAAAGCAAAAGCAAGCACAAGCAGGCGGAGGGACAGAGGGAGAGGGAAAAGCAGACTTCTTCCTGAGGAAGGAGCCCAATGAGGGATTCAATCCCAGGGGCCTGAACTGAAGGCAGATGCTTAAAACAACTGAGCCACCCAGGCACTCCAGGTCATATTTTTATTTATTTATTTATTTATTATTTGCCCCAGGACTACAGGTCTGTGAATCATCAGGCTTACACCTTTCACAGCACTCACCATAGCACAAAACCCTCCCCAATGTTCATAACCCATCCACCCTATCCTTACCCTCCCACCCCCCAGTAACCCTCAGTTTGTTTCATGAGATTAAGAGTCTCTTATGGTTTGTCTCCTTCCTGATCCCATCTTGTTTCATTATTTTTCCCTCCCTACCCCCCACAACCCCCTGCCCCTCAAGTTCCTCATATCAGAGAGATCATATGATAATTGTCTTTCTCTGATTGACTTATTTCGCTCAGCATAATACCCTCCAGTTCCATCCATGTCGTTGCAAACGGCAAGATTTTGTTTCTTTTGATAGCTGCATAGTATTCCATTGTATATATATACCACATCTTCTTTATCCATTCATCTGTTGATGGACATCTAGGTTCTTTCCATAGTTTGGCTATTGTGGACATTGCTGCTATAAACATTCGGGTGCACGTGCCCCTGAGGATCACTACCTTTGTATCTTTAGGGTAAATACCCTGCAGTGCAATTGCTGGGTTAGAGAGTAGCTCTATTTTCAACTTTTTGAGGAACCTGCATACTGTTTTCCAGAGCGGCTGTACCAGCTTGCATTCCCACCAACGGTGTAGGAGGGTTCCCCTTTCTCCACATCCTTGCCAACATCTGTCATTTCCTAACTTGTTGATTTTAGCCATTCTGACTGGTGTAAGGTGGTATCTCGCTGTGGTTTTGATTTGTATTTCTCTGATGCCGAGTGATGTTGAGCACTTTCTCATGTGTCTGTTGGCCATTTGGATGTCTTCTTTGGAGAAATGTCTGTTCATGTCTTCTGCCCATTTCTTGACTGGGTTATTTGTTTTATGGGTGTTGAGTTTGAGAAGCTCTTTATAGATTTTGGATACTAGCCCTTTATCTGATATGTCATTTGCAAATATCTTCTCCCATTCTGTCAGTTGTCTTTTGGTTTTGTTGACTGTTTCCTTTGCTGTGCAAAAGCTTTTAATCTTGATGAAGTCCCAATAGTTCATTTTTGCCCTTGCTTCCCTTGCCTTTGGTGAGGTTCCTAGGAAGAAGTTGCTGCGGTTGAGGTCGAAGAGGTTGCTGCCTGTGTTCTCCTCGAGGATTTTGATGGATTCCTTTCTCACATTGAGGTCTTTTATCCATTTTGAGTCTATTTTTGTGTGTGGTGTCAGGAAATGATCCAGTTTCATTTTTCTGCATGTGGCTGACCAGTTTTCCCAACACCATTTGTTGAAGAGACTGTCTTTTTCCCACTGGACATTCTTTCCTGCTTTGACGAAGATTAGTTGACCATAGAGTTGAGGTTCCATTTCCTGGCTCTCTGTTCTGTTCCACTGATCTATGTGTCTGTTTTTGTGCCAGTACCATACTGTCTTGATGATGACAGCTTTGTAATAGAGCTTGAAATCTGGAATTGTGATGCCGCCAACTTTGCTTTTTTTTTTCAACATTCCTTTGGCTATTCGGGGTCTTTTCTGGTTCCATATAAATTTTAGGATTATTTGTTCCATTTCTTTGAAATAAATTGCTGGTATTTTGATGGGGATTGCATTAAATGTGTAGATTGCTCTAGGTAGCATAGACATTTTCACAATATTTATTCTACCCATCCATGAGCATGGAATGTTTTTCCACTTCTTTGTGTCTTCCTCAATTTCTTTCATGAGTACTTTATAGTTTTCTGAATACAGATTCTTTGCCTCTTTGGTTAGGTTTATTCCTAGGTATCTTATGGTTTTGGGTGCAATTGTAAATGGGATTGACTCTTTAATTTCTCTTTCTTCTGTTTTGTTGTTGGTATATAGAAATGCAACTGATTTCTGTGCATTGATTTTATATCCTGACACTTGACTGAATTCCTGTATGAGTGCTAGCAGTTTTGGAGTGGAGTCCTCTTTGGGTTTTCCACAGAAAGTGTCATCATCTGCAAAGACTGAGAGTTTGAATTCCTCCTTGCTGATTTGGATGCCTTTTATTTCTTTTTGTTGTCTGATTGCTGAGGCTAGGACTTCTAGTACTATGTTGAATAGCAGTGGTGATAGTGGACAGCCTTGCCGTGTTCCTGACTTNAGTGGAGTCCTTTGGGTTTTCCACATAAAGTATCATATCATCTGCAAAGAGTGAGAGTTTGACCTCTTCCTTGCCGATTTGGATGCCTTTTATTTCTTTTTGTTGTCTGATTGCTGAGGCTAGGACTTCTAGTACTATGTTGAATAGCAGTGGTGAGAGTGGACAGCCCTGCCGTGTTCCTGACTTGAGGGGAAAAGCTCTCACTTTTTCTCCATTGAGAATGATACTCGCTGTGGGTTTTTCATAGATGGCTTTGATCATATTGAGGTATGTACCCTCTTTGCCTACACTTTGAAGAGTTTTGATTAGGAAAGGGTGCTGTACTTTGTCAAATGCTTTTTCAGCATCTATTGAGAGGATCATATGGTTCTTGTTCTTTCTTTTATTAATGTCTTGTATCACATTGATTGATTTGCGAATGTTAAACCAACCTTGCATCCCAGGAATAAATCCCACTTGGTCGTGGTGAATAATCCTTTTTATGTGCTGCTGGATCCTATTGGCTAGTATTTTGTTGAGGATTTTTGCATCCATGTTCATCAAAGATATTGGACTGTAATTCTCCCTTTTGATGGGGTCTTTGCCTGGTTTGGGGATCAAGGTAATGCTGGCCTCATAAAAGGAGTTTGGAAGTTTTCCTTCCAATTCTATTTTTTGGAACAGTTTCAGGAGAATAGGTATTAATTCTTCTTTAAATGTTTGGTAGAATTCCCCTGGGAAGCCGTCTGGCCCTGGGCTCTTGTTCGTTGGGAGATTTTTGATGACTGCTTCAATCTCCTTACTGGTGATGGGTCTATTCAGGTCTTCAGTTTCTTCCNTCTTGTTTGTTGGGAGATTTTTGATGACTGCTTGAGTCTCCTTACTGGTTATGGGTCTATTCAGTCTTCAGTTTCTTCCTGGTTCAGTTTTGGTAGTTTTATATTTCTCTAAGAATGCATCCATTTCTTCCAGATTGTCAAATTTGCTGGTGTAGAGTTGCTCATAATATGTTTTTATACTTGTTTGTAATTCTTTGGTGTTGGTTGTGATATCTCCTCTTTCATTCATGATTTTATTAATTTGAGTCCTTTCTCTTTTCTTTTGGATAAGTCTGGCCAGGGGTTTATCAATCTTATTAATTCTTTCAAAGAACCAGCTCCTAGTTTCATTGATTTGTTCCACTGTTCTTTTGGTTTCTATTTCATTGATTTCTGCTCTGATCTTTATGATTTCTCTTCTCCTGCTGGGTGTAGCCTTTCTTTGCTGTTCTTTCTCTAGCTTTTGTAGGTGTAGAGTTAGGTTGTGTACTTGAGACCTTTCTTGTTTCTTGAGAAAGGCTTGTATTGCTATATACTTTCCTCTTAGGACTGCTTTTGCTGTGTCCCAAAGATTTTGAACAGTTGTGTTTTCATTTTCATTTGTTTCCATGAATTTTTTTAATTCTTCTTTAATTTCCTGGTTGACCCATTCATTCTTGAGTAGGGTGTTCTTCAGCCTCCATGTATTTGAGGTCTTTCCAACTTTCCTTTTGTGGTTGAGTTCTAGTTTCAGAGCATTATGGTCTGAAAATATGCAGGGAATGATCCCAATCTTTTGGTACCTGTTGAGACCTGATTTGTGACCCAGAATATGGTCTATTCTGGAGAATGTTCCATGTGCACTGGAGAAGAATGTGTATTCTGTTGTTTTGGGATGGAATGTTCTGAATATATCTGTGATGTCCAACTGGTCCAGGGTGTCATTTAAAGCCTTTATTTCCTTGTTGATCTTTTGCTTTGATGATCTGTCCATTTCAGTAAGGGGGGTGTTCAAGTCCCCTACTAATATTGTATTCTTGTCAATGTGTTTCTTTGATTTTGTTATTAATTGGTTTATATAATTGGCTGCTCCCATGTTAGGGGCATAGATATTTATGATTGTTAGATCTTCTTGTTGGACAGATCCTTTTAGTTTATGATATAGTGTCCTTCCTCAGCTCTTATGATATTCTTTGGCTTAAAATCTAAGTTATCTGATACAGGGATTGCCACTCCAGCTTTCTTTTGCTGTCCATTGGCATGGTAAATTGTTTCCCACCCCCTCACTTTAAATCTGGAGGTGTCTTTGCGTGTAAGATGAGTTTCTTGTAGACAGCATATCGATGGGTCTTGTTTTTTTATCCATTCTGATACCCTGTGTCTTTTAGTTGGGGCATTTAGTCCATTTACATTCAGAGTAACTATTGAGAGATATACATTTAGAGCCATTGTATTGCCTGTAAGGTGACTGTTACTGTATATTGTGTTTCTTCCTTTCTGGTCTATGTTTC